>OMMV01039948.1:0-10973 GCA_900302635.1 Chatrabus melanurus | reverse complement strand
GAGAATTATGTTTGATTGTAGTGGCAGGCGGTAGATGATGATGTGAGATATCATTTTTCTGTGTTAACAGGAAGCACAATAATTAATTGAACGATACAACACAGTTTTAGTGTTTTGTACATTAAAGGTTCTCAATCACTTTCCATTATGTGTATTATCTCCTGCTATCAGTTCATTTTGGTTTAATGCAAAGGTTTCCCAGCGAAACCAACCCAGCTTACGGGTTTAGTATCTCTTTTTCATATGTTTTACATACTGTTTTGGTTCTATGTGTTAGTACACGCGATCCATGTGTGTCTGCTTATAAGACCACATTAGCGGAGGTACGATCTTACGCACACGTGCAACCTTGCAAACAAGAAGAAGGAAGATGGATGCCAGTGGTTGTAAAACACCTATTGGATGTTCTATAAGAAAGCGGAAAAGTCCAAGATCAAGTGTTAAGAAACGAAAGAAGGCATCCAATTCCTGATTGCTCATGGTGCAAGTTTTTTTTCCACTTGTGTACAGGAGTAAACAAATGGTTTCAAAATGAAATCTTGGCAGATATCACATTTTCATGAGAAAACACTGTATTTCAAGTTCCTAGAAATGGAATGAGCACCTTTAAAACAGAAAGCACCAGCTCTGATGGTTGCATCAAAAATTAACTTTTTGTGGCGGCACAGTTTAATTTCTCTCTGTAATTTCACACAAATTGTTCATGTTTACCTGGTTAAAACCGGGCGACTCTCTGCATCTAAATAGTTCATCTCTCGCTCATTGTTGCTGCAGCAAGCGGTAAAAGGTTAGAATTTTTAACTTTTGACCGCAAGTGCATCGCGGTGCCCAGTTGCCACACCGACAGCCAGCGGTGGTGGACTTTTCCATCGTCCTCTCATTGAAAACAATGGCACATCCAGTTTGCTGTCTGCTGCTTACAGCCAACGTGAATGCAACATAACTTCTTAAAGGTCAAAAACAGGAATTTCCAGTTGTTTTCAGGACAAATGTTCAACTAGATTAAATAGAAAATTTGTAAAGTTTCAGTTTCTGATTAAGTGTTCCATTATAGCCAATAGAAACTTGTATCTTGCAAATAATTTGACACCAACATTAAGACCGTAGGACCAGCAGGTCCTGAAATATGGCATATCATCCATGAAAGCATGCAAGGAAGGAAAATTTTTAATATTTTGGGGTCAGGTCAGCTTAATTAATTGGGTCGGATATCACCAGGTCTTAAAGGGATACAGATAGGGTTAACACTCTCCTGAAGATGCAGACAACGAACTGCTTCAGCTTCCTCTCGTGATCGCCTGTAGCTTGTTTCTTCTAACCTCACTACTGTAGCAGCCATATTGTAGAAGTCCTCCTCCTGCTGGTCTGAACCACAAAACGCCTAAAGGCAGCTTTTCTCTCAGCTGGCGAAATAGCTTTAGGTGTCTGAATAAAACACCTTTAACTAATAGTGAAATACAGATTATTGTATTTAAATATGTTTTGTGTTTGGCGGATGTCTACAGTGACTATATCGGGTGATTGTTCAGTGTGGTTTAGGAGTGGTAGCGGTAGCGAGACTTGACGAAGGCTTACCTTTCTACCCTGATGTGTGTTTGTGTGTGTTTCTGTGATGTTCTTGCACTTTTTTTTAGTAAATATCGACACTGGACAGGGCACATATTGTACTTTATTGAGCCTACCCAGGTTTCCTTTTTGCTCAAACTATGATGGTGGAGATCTCACCCACCTTACCTCACCTTTTCACGACCACTGCTGATGGCGCCAATAATACAGCGTTCAGAGGAGCTGGACTGTTTCTCCTCAGTGCCAACAAACTGAATCTCCCCTTGAATTCAAAATGAACTTACTCAGCCGCAAACTGGAACTGTAAAGTTTTAACTCTGATGTAAAGGGATGCCAAACAGTCACCAGTTACCGTATTTTCTAGACTATAAGTCGCGCTTGAGTATTATTCGCATCTGTCCAAAACTGCGTCATGTAGAGGAAAAAAATCATATAAGTCAAACCGGTCTATAAGTCGCACTTATTTTTGAAACATGGTACATCTTCATGCAGCAAGAAGCAAAATGAATTTAATCAAAGCATTATTCATTTATAACGCAAACACAGCGTTAGTGAGCAGAAGCTAATGAGCTAATTAATGTTATTTTACAAGCCACAAAATGTGAGTAAACAGCTTCTTATAGCCACTGAACAGAAGATCCTAGCTGAGGTAAACGTGCAATGTAATTAAACATTTGAAAACTCTGCACATTTTTTATTTATAACGCAAAAAAACCTGTAAAAGATAATAGACTTACCTTAGCTTAGATGACCTGCCGATGCTGTTCTTGTTGTCTCACACAATCCAAACAAGTGTTGTGCAGAGTAATATAAAAGTTATATTCCCTATTTTTATTCTAGAGTGTGGGCTTTCAGTTTGAGAGCATGATTTCTTAAATTTACTCATTCTGTAAGACAAAGAAAGTTTTTCTCATTCAGAGCTTCTTCTTCTTCTTCTTCTTAATCACAGTACCTCATTCAGTATAGTGTTGGGAATTTCGTCTCCTTGAAAAGACCCGGATCTTGTCTGTCCAGTCACTTCTTTGAGCCATTCGTTCATCATTCAATTTTCCCCCCACTGAAACATGCCGGATATTCATGTTTTTCTGTTTGACTGAGGGCGGAGCTGAGCTACGTACATGCATGCGTGCAGGGCAGAACCTGTTTGCACGTTTGTGGAGGGTCTGTCACAAATTAAAACCTGTCAGCCTGGACAGAGAGAGGATTTTAAAGACTCTGCAGACTTACAAACCATATTCCACTCATTTTCAGCAACTCTTTGTGTCCGAATGGAGGAAAAACCACATTACTACAAAAATTTTCAGTCCTGCTCACTCCCTCTCTCCTCCCCCGCTCTCTCCGTCTCTCACAAAGCGGCCGCTCGTGCTCACGTAAGAGGAGTAGATTGGATTTAAGGTGGGCAGTGAAATTTTAGCACACTGATAAGACAAACGGCTCCCTAGTAGGACTCGGATCCCCTCGTTCATGCAGAAAAGCCGTTGAAAAGAATTGGATCTCTCATGAACGGCACAACACTAATTCAGTATACAGGAGCAGCGTGTAATGTGTGTATACGGTGCCATCTTGTGGTGATAGATGATAATGCAGTATTTTTTTCATATATATAAATTGCTTCGGAATATAAGTCGCAGGACCTCCCAAACTAGTAACAAAAACCATGACTTATAGTCTGGAAAAATATGGTACTTTGACTGTCACTGCTCTCATTTCTTGTACAAACTCTTGTAATTTTATTTTAGGGTCACTGTGAATACCTGGTACCAGCATATTAAGATACAGTATATACAGATTAAATTATGAATCTAAAATTTATCAGTATGTGAAGATACTGTATGTACAGCTGTTACATGTTAGTGCATTGGGTCGTGTATGCCTTCCTTTTGCAGAGACGAGTGTTAATCGGAGCTGTGCAGGCTGTTTGACATGCCCGAATCTCATGACCTACAGGGAGAAGCTGGCAGGAGAAGACCTGTTTTACTGTTTCTCATATCGTTACGTAGATTGTAGGAGGTTGGTCAAGCATGAGAATGTGCCAAGCAATGTTCAAGCTCCCCTCTGTATGTGTGTACGTATAAAAATGTAACTTATTAATCATACAAATGTGGATTTTACTCTGTGTGGAAAACCAACAAGCATGGTATGACAATAATATCAGCAAATCTTAGTTAATGTAAAGAGAACTATTTCAGTTATAGCTCTTAGCAGCATTGGGTACGCCTTAATGAGAGTGGATGGTAAGAACTGGTCAAATTGGACTGGTCATACTGGTTTAATTTGAAGGAATAATTCTATGATTTTGTGCCTACCTGAAAATGTAATGTATGTCAGCCCAGCTCATTGATCTTGTTTCACTGTCTTTGGTTGCACTTATTGAGGTTTTTGGATTTAATCCTCCATGTGAGCTAAAAGAAATTGAGTGAAACATGTTTCAAAACAACATAAAATGACCGTTGTGTGTTGTTACCGAAGGCTTATGGCTCAATGAGATTGATGAATGAAGTGACACGACAAAGACAGGTTTTTAAAGTGAATTAAAGGGAAAAGGTGCTCAACGTGACTTACAATGAAATCAAATTGAATGTCGAATGAATGTGTTGACTAGCATATCGTCACACTCAGGCCCCGTCTTCCACCCGGCGCAAAGCAGCCGGGTGCACAGTAAAAGTGTTATTGCTAGTTTTTACCTGACACATTTCACCAGCTCAGGTCAGGTCTGGGAGCATTTGCTCTTGCCGTGCGTCACTGCATTCACCACACTACAGAACCGCCTTGGCGCCTGGATGGCAACCATCAAGGTAGACAGCCATTCCATCTCCACCTCTTGAAAGTAGCATCTATCTGCTGCAGCCAGGTGAAACGTGGGCATCCCCTTGGCCGTCACCAGCCGCTGTGGTCCTCAGTACTGAGGCACCTGCGTGCTGGATCATGCCCAGAGAAGCGTGCCACATGGCCAAGATGTCGCAGCTGACATTCCCTCATGATGCCAGTCATGTTCCTCATCTGAATCTCCCTAAATAACTGCTCGTTTGACACAAAGTCATTCCAGCGCTACCCAAGAATCCTCCAAAGAGACGTTCCAAAGACAGACCTCCAAACAAGTGGACCAGGGTCCACCTGAAAAGGTGGGACTTGGTCCAGCTCCAAGTGAACTCTAGTACTGTTCACTAGTGGTGAAAACGCAAACCAAATCAACGGCTCAAATCCCCGACCCAAATGAGAATTCTGTACGTTATAGAGTCAAGGCTGTAGCGATAGCGCTGATATTAGCACGTGAGTTTTGCTGACGGACCATAAACCAAAGCACTTTGTTCAGTCTGCTCACATGTGGCTTTTGTTGAAAGTTTTTTCCCCTTAGAAATATTACCATACAAAAGAAAACTAAAAAAAGGGGGAAAGTGCAACACTGAAACATTTTGGTCACTGGTTCAGGACTAAACAAGCGATCTATTGGTGTGAAAGCACCCTAAGAAATGATTGTGTCCAAAAACCAGAACTGAACATCCTGAACGGGACAAAGTGTTTGGAAAACAATCAGCCATAATTAGACCTCACATACCACAACACACTACCTCATCGACAAATACAACAGTCCTGGTCAGACGCAAAGCTGGTAATGCATTTTAAAAACAAATCCTCCTAAATCCAGATAACGGTGGTATGTTTGTTTTGCTGACTTTAGTATAGTCGTTCTTAAACTTTTTCTTCCATTCTTTGGAAACTTAAAATAGTCATGAGGACTAATCACGCTTTAATGTAACGCTACAGTGTGTAGGATTTAGTGTCATCTAATGGTGAGGTCGCAGATTGCATTATGCCATCACCGGTCAAGATAGTGTTTCCCTTCACTTTTTTACTTCCTTCGTGCTCCCTTGCTTTCTCTTGTGATAAGCAATATGTATGATCCTCCGTTTCACACAAATAAGGGTTCTCAAACTTGTTAGCCTGCACTAGCAACCAGCAGACAGTGTATAGCGGAACAACCACTGATTCCTCTGTTTTGTTCTACAGTATTCAAGCCGTGCTGCAAAATGTGAAAGGTGGAGTAAGTATGTCCCTTTTGGGCTACTGTACCAACATGGTGGTGCAACATGGCAGCCTCCATGAGGGGGCCCGCTGCCATGTAGATATGAAGGGCTCATTTTAAGATTATGAAAACACACTGATTCATTGTTGCAGGTATGAACATCTGTTCATATGAATGCTATATTCCATTTCTGCTAATCCTAAATCCTACACACTGTGGCTTTAAAGCACACGACAATAAGCAGAGTTGTTTCTGCATCACACGTCACTAAAGGGCATCTAACATGATCTTTAGTGATTGATCATTTGTCACCGATCAATACCAAATACTCAAACTACGCGCACTGTCAGGTGACACTGCCGTCGTGTTGAGTTCAAATGCACCTAACAAACGCATTGCACTGAGATTTAGTGACATAATCCGAAAAACAAAACCACCATAGACACAACGTGCACATTAAGAAAGCGATAACACAGATTGAAACAGGTTGCTGATTAGAGGAATCCCACCGACCCCCCCGAGCAAGAGTTCAGACAAATACATTTTCCAAAGCTCATACCATGATCATAAAACAGCACGACAACACGATACAAACATTTCCCAGGACTCTGTCATCTGGACAGCTTTCCTAAACATAAGCTGCAGAAAAATCCTTTATCTTCCTCGCCCTGACACCAGGAGGAGGAGTGATGACAACAATGCGCTGGCCCATGTCTTTATTTGGGGTTGGAGCGCACGATGGAGTCTGCACCAGAGCCTGTGTGACACACACAACTCAAGGGCTTTACGCCAATTTGACTCATCCGTGTTCTGTAAATACACAGGCCACACATGTGCGTGTGCGTGTGTGTGTGTTTAGACTCTGATTCACAGAACTGGATTTTCAATTTAAAGTGCCACAAACAAGTAGATGTGAGACTGTCTGAACATCACTGCCATGCATGGCTTGGATAGGTCAGATTTCATAGATTTGATCAGCATTAAGCGCGTACAGAGAGACAGGACAGATGCATGACTTATTCATCAGCTCTTCTAATGTTTAAAGATGCACATTATTATTAACATTATGGTTTACTATAGAATTGTGTAGCCTTAAATGAGTTGGGATTTTCCATTTTAGGGAAATAGTTTAAAGGGGTCATATTGTGCATTTGCAGGAAAATATGATCGTATAACCAAGCAGCGGATGTGATGGTGCACGTACAGACTTTGCCCTGACTGTAGCTGTTCACTGACTTGTGTTTTATTGTTTTTCAACATCAGAGGGGACAAATGAAGTGGAACGTTGGTGATGTAATGGGGCTCCATTAGCAGAGCTGGCGATGTCTTCCTTTTGGTACTCACCCCAGAACAAGGTTTTGAAGCATTCCAGAGCAATGTTTGCCATCACTAATTTGCAGTACAGATGAAAAGTTTTGATATCAGCCCTAGCCATATATTCTAGCCATTCTTTAATTCCAGGTTTATTTTTCTGTTCGGTCGTATGTTTCATCCCCTATTTCCCCATGTAGTTGGCATCATGTTTCTCCTATAGACTATACTGGACAAACCCTCTGTCACATCACCCATGAGTTTTCTGAAGAGCGGATTTGAACCTTTGAACATTTGAACCATCTTGGAAGTGCTTACTCCGCCTAATGCTGCGTTCCATTGCAAGTCGAAAGTCGATAATTCCGAGTCTGTATTTCCGATTCCAATCTAAATGCATTCTGGTCCCTCTGCACAAGAAAACATGGATGCCCGCAGCAAACTCGTGTTTTTATGACTAGGGACATTGAGCTCCTTTCTGCGATATTTTGAATTCAACTCAATTCAATTCAATTTATTTATATAGCGCCAAATCACAACATAAGTCCCCCCCAAGGCACTTAACAAGGGTAAGATCTAACCTTACCCACCCCCTGAGCAAGCACATTGGCAACAGTGGTGGATTTTCATCCGCCATCTTGTGAGGGATTGTCACAAGTTTGTGACCCACTGCCATACTGACAACAACACCAAGATCCACAACTGAAGTCAGTAACCATCAGATAATTTTTTTTCATCAAACAAAAACAAACACTACATACAAGTAAAAACTGACAAAAAGCTAATTCTGCTTACCGTTCACTGTGTGCACCGCCATATTGATGTGACGTCAGATCGACGAACACTGTCTGGATCTTGCAGTTTTCTGAATTGGAGCTCGGTTTCTTCCAAGTTCCGAGTACAGTGGAACGCAGTATAAGTCCTGGCTAACCCATAAATGCGCAAAGAGGTTACCAAACAAGCTAAAGCTAACAGGCTAGCCTTGGTTTGGATGTTTTATTAATACATATTTTTGAGGACTGGGCGGTAGATTTCATGATAGGTGGCTTTGGTGTGGGTATTAAAAATTATGACTGGTGTATTGCCTCAGTAACTGTGGAGTAATAGTTGAGCTAACAACATGAAGCTACCGATACCTGCTAACAGTGCTAATGGTGCTAACATACAAATTAAATAACAAAAAATTTACTCAACTGAAATACTGGAGCACAGAATTCTAAGCAGTCCGTTAGGACAATTAATTAACCGCACAACAAGCCATATTATATCAGATATTTGTAATAAAATGGCCCCGCGGTGGCGCAGCAGTCTAAGCCTCAAGCTTTTAGCTTGGCGCAGCTGCCCCCGAGGACCGGGGGGTTCAATTCCCGGTCTTGCCAGAGCCGAGTATGGCCGGCGCAATGGGAGCGGCAACAATTGGCCTCAGAAACAAAGAGAAAAAGATATTTGTAATAAAATGATTAGAAAGGACAGACACGGTCGGTCTACAACAGCTAGCAGCCACTGCTAGTGGTCTCTGCTAGCGGGGCTGTGGACACGGCTCACTGGCACAGTCTACCTGTCACTCATACTGCATGGCAGGTGCCAAACACATCTATGGGACATTATATAAGCAAAACAAAGTTGCGTTTTTTTGATTGATGTGGTGCATCAAAATCTGCCAAAAGAGTTTGTCCTCAATATATGCTCTTTTAATTTGGTGACCTACAAGATGATAGTATTTATTGTTTTTTAATTATTACTTACACTGGCAGTAGAGTAACTCACTCACCCACTCATCTACATTTTTGCTGTCCAAATTTTGTTACCAGCACAGGCAATACAATTCTATATTTGTACATGTAGAAAAATCTCCTAATACACAAAAAAATTGGGCCTCAAATGCCTCGTTGTAGACTTCTATGACATCTGAAATATTTAGGATTTTATAGGATTCCTCAGTGGCGATGGGCTATTTTTAACTACACCTTAAGGCCACCAGGTGCAAAGGACCACAGCACAGCACTAGTTTCATTGCTAGTTTCCATCCAACTCAATTGTCTTTTTCACACACAGCACCCACGTTCTTTAAATAGCAAAGTACACATGCACTCTTCTTGGCCTGATGGTCTAAAACTGAGGCGTGGTCAGGCGCAGAGCGGGCGTGTTCATATCATCCGTGACCAGAATGCATTTGCTTAGCAAAGCACTGACTAGCACCTAGAGGTCAATTTTTTTTCAAAGAAATGACATCTGCATGGGTCCCCGATTATGAGTGTACATTTTTGCGGAAATCTACCCAGCGGTGGAAGAGAAATAAGATGGACATACAAACAGACAGACAGACATCCTTGCAGCGTTATATTATAGATGTCTCTGTGTCCAGGCAGATCTGTTTCCAAACCAGAAATCCTCTCACACATCACATGTGCATCCATTTAATACTACAGTGGCTCCTGTGCACCTGGTATAAAAGGAATGATAGGTGATGCTCTATTTAAGTCATTTCTTTTGGCTTCTCCCTTTTTTGCTTGGGATCACCATAACGGATCTGATATGGACCCACTTGTTGATTTAGGTTTATGCCAGATGTCCTTCCTGAGGCAACTCCAGATGTCCATGAAGAATGGGGCACAGGTGGTCTTTAACTTGTAACGTTCAGTTTTGGAAGTTTTTTAATTCCAACCCCTTTTGCGCCCAGCGCCCATCTTTTTGTTCAGGTTATGCTCCCTCTAAATAGCATTATGAAATTGGACACACCCCAAAAGCATTTGCACCACCGTTATGCACCCGCCATCAATATAAGTCCCTAAAATGTCAGCTGATGAACTACATTAATGTGTTTCAACGGTGATTAATAATGAGTTTTCATTCATACAATCCACTGACAAAAGTCCAAACAGGACCAGATGTTCAACCAGCACTGCTGACCAATTCGACAAACAGAACTTGAACAGACTTCCAAGAGCATGTGTAACAATTTTAACATTTCAAAATCTCTCCTAAATAATGTTGATTCGCTGTATTGAAACTATCTAGTGCATGTGTTTGAGTTTTTGTTGGAAAAAAAATGTCCTGCCACAATGTATACAACATGTGAGACATTACGTCGTCATGCTTCTATGCGTCTGTGTGGACACGTTTTTGTGAACACGATAACTCATAAAAAAATACACAGCAGATAATAAGTTTGAAAATTAGACCGTAGACACCCCCTGGGGAGTAGATGAGCTGATTAGATTTTAGGGGTGTCTGGTGTATTTATTTGCATGTTAATGAGGATAGAGTGATTATTTTTTCTGACAGCCATTATTTAGGAATAATGTGTGTACAATATGATGACACAAATATAATGCCAATACATATAAGCTAATTAGGGTGCTAATTTGAGTAAACGATTCCAACAGCCATACTGCAAGAATGGCTAAAAAAAAAGACTTCAAATTCACAATGCAAAAAAAAAAGTTGTGACATATTTAATGTGCCTAAACCTTTTAAAAAGAAAAGGCAGCTAAATATTTAATATTTATGAATAAGTAAAATGTGTGACCAAGTTTCACCTTTTAAAAAATGCATAATTTGTTTTAGGTGGTCTCCTACAATTTATTTGAAAATGTATTGTATTTAGTCAATATTATGTTATTACTGAGTGATCACATGCAACTGTTTCTATGTTGTCATTAAAAAAAAACCCTGCAGTGATTTTTACATTTACAGTACAGTACTGGCCTGCCTGCACTCCTGACCTGTGCCCAATAGAGAATGTGTGGAGAATTTTGAAATGAAAAATGCAACAATGACAACTCTGTACTGTGGCTCACCTTAAGACGTGTTTGCAGGAGGACTGGGACAAAATAACACCTGAAACATTTCATTGCTTGGTGTCCTCAATGCCAAAATGTCTTTTAAGTGCTGTGAGAAGAAATGGCAACATTCCAAAGTGGTAAATGCTTTGGTGTCCCAAATTTTTTTGGAATGTGGTGCAGGCATTAAATGCAGGAATTGATGTATATTAACAAATGGAATGAAGTTGAACACACAAAACATGAAATATCGTGGGTTCACTTCATACTGTCTGCAATGAAAAAGAAACCTA
>OMMV01039942.1:0-10603 GCA_900302635.1 Chatrabus melanurus | reverse complement strand
AGTCCGGCCTGCTTTAGTTTCCGCAGGAAGAATAGTCTCTGCTGGGCCCTCTTCATCAGGTTGGAGATGTTTAGTGTCCATGTCAGGTCCTCAGTGATATGGACACCCAGGATTTTGATGGCGCACACTCTTTCCACCTCTTCCCCATTTATGGTCAGCGGGGGCTGTGTGCTGTTCCTGAGCCGCCGTAAGTCGACAATGACCTCCTTGGTCTTGTTGGTGTTGAGGGCGAGGTTGTTCTCCAAACACCACTCTGCAAGATGTTGGACCTCCTGCCTGTAGTAGGACTCATTGTTATCTGAAATAAGACCCACCACAGTTGTGTCGTCTGCAAATTTTATTATGGTGTTGGACTGGTAGGTAGGGACGCAGTCTTGAGGTGAAGAGGGTGAAGAGAGCCGGACTGAGTACGCACCCCTGCGGTACACCTTTGCTCAGGGTTATGGTGGATGATGTCAGGTTCCCAATCCTGATATTCTGTGGTCTGTTGGTTAGAAAGTCCATAATCCATGCACCCAGCGATGCGGGAAATCCAAGGTTGAGGAGTGTATTTGAATACAGCTTCATCTACAAAATCGTGAGGACTCAAACCTAATAGTGTGTTCTTTAACTTTTATATACCATGTTAATTAATATTAAGATGCAATTTTCTGTCACATACTAACTGGTGTCAATGTGTTGGTACTTTAATAAAAATATTTTGGTCCCAGACATGAAGAGTGTTATCTGTATTCCAAAATCCTCTTTATCTACCCCCTCTTACCTCTTAGCTTAGCAGATTTGCTGTCGAGATCACTTCATTACCTTTTGCGCTCCTTGGTTTAGCAGCAGTATGGGGTTTATCTCTGTAGATTTTTAAATTAATCAGGAGAGCTTCATAGCTCATTGGCCAGCTGTGGGACTCGTAGCATTTATCTGAGTTGAAGGGAAGTAGGCAATTCACAACACCAACAAACGATAAGATAAAATCAACTGAAAAGAAGCAATGTTATCTGTATCAGTGTTATGTTCCAACAGCATAAGAGCTATGAAAATGAATCTATGGTAAAGTTCCTTTCTGCGAGCTTCCCCAAAGATCAGTTATTCGCACAAAAAATGGAGGAGAGTGTGCCTTTGCATTGTGACTTATTGTGGAAGGAAACAGCAGAACGATTGCCAGTATGCTAAATCAAGTGGAAAGTAAACACATAAATGCCACATAACATGGTGAAAAAGTGGTGAGCATTGCTGCCTCACAGCATCAAGGTTCCAAGGTGGATTTCCACTGCAGTCTTTCTGTGTGGCATTTACTTGGGTTTCCGTCTGAGTACTGAGATAAACCTGTATGGTGGCATATGTCAGTGCCCTTGACATGTTTGATTGTATGTATGTTGTAGCTGTAAGAAGTTCAACATGAATTTTCACACATCGACAATATTTACACACAGGATCAAATTATATTGAATTGGAGCAAACTACGCTCTGTTGAAGGCTTATTGGTCACCAGAGTAGCAGGCATTGCAACACAGGTTAAGTCAGGTCAAGATCATGTGCTGGTACAATGTGTTGCTGCACGCACCACCTCACAGGTCCCGAGTTGCAACCACCCAGGGAAGCCATTGGTCCAATTTCATCTCCCGAAAGTAACCATCAATTTTCCGCAGGCAGGTGTTACATGGGTGTCTTCTTGGCCTCGCCCAGTCAGTGGGTGATAATGATGAGGCACTTGCATGCTGGATTGATCAAGCTCAGGAAAATGTGCATGACCACACTGTTACAGCTGACGCACAGTCATGATGCAAGTTGTACGACTCATCGGGGTCTTCTTAAGCAAATGCTCATTCAACAAAAAGTCATTCCCAAGGATTCTCCAGAGTGACCTAGTAACAAAGACATCCAGTCATCATCTTAGGTCACTACTTAGAGTCCATGTAGCTCAATCATATAGTAAAACATAAGTCATTAGACTCTGCACCACTTCTTAACATCAAGTCCATGCAAGCACTGAACAGAGTAGAGGGCAGAAACACATCACTCAGTACCTGTGTAATGGCCAGCCATGATGACCCATGTTGACCCACAATCCAGTTGAGTCTGATGCGTTGTGAAAATCAACAAGGACTTCTGCAAAGAAGCCCTATCAAAATTCACGCTTGCATTCAATGAGTACTCTTTGAGCTAGTATGCAGTCAATGGTTGGCAGCAGGAACTGGATCCCATTGAGAATGATCCTTGTAAGTAACTTACCCAGCACCCCTGTAGTTGTTACAATCCAGGTGATGACTATTTCCTTTCAAGACCGGGACAACAAGTCCTTTCTTCAAGTCTCTTTGGATAATACCTGTTTCCCACATGGAAGCAAGGATCGCATACAGTGCATGAAGAACAGCAGCCCCACCTGCTTAAAGAAGTACAGCCTGGATAACACAGATCACTCCAGCTTTTTCTACCTTCAGCTGTTTCACCAACCTTACAATCTGACATTTGGCAGATCACAGCTAAAAGGTGATGATGCATTATACATTGTTTCTTATGAGTTGATTTTTTTTTTTCCTGGTGTCAAAGATCTCAGATGTGAGTCTGCACTTATTATGTGTGGCAAATAATGATGGAAAACTATATATAGTATAAAAAATTAGGCATTTTGAACTATAATATTACAACACAGTCCCCATAAAACACTATGGGTGCTGCTTTTGAATCTTCTTTTAAAGTTGTGCAATCCGTTTCTAGGTATATTAAGTATATACGAAATACAGTGTTTTCTTCCAGAAATATAATGATATCGACCACGATTTCATTCTGAAACCATTTGCTTACTCCTGTACGCAAGTGGAAAAAAAACTTGAACCAGGTGTGATCAGCAGTGCCAACAAGAACATAAACATAGCGCATGCCATCTGGTGGTGGTACTGCACTACTACCATAAATTTTGATAATGATTGATAATGAACAGACACAGATGAGATGAGCAGTGAAAAATCTGTAAGTTTTGTCAAATGTTAACATTTATTTGTGATTCAATCCATGCAATTTGATTTGATAAGCGATAAAAAAAGTAAATGTGAATCAAAGCTGCGTCATATTTCATGTTGATGTAAAAGACATAGCTGCAAATATGTCAGACAGAATCTGCTGCATTGCCTTGGTGCTGGGTTATGGTCTGCATTTTGTAATCATTTTATGCTTGTTAGATCAGTTAAAATTACAATACAACTAATTTATGGTCGTGGGTACACTAGAAGGGCCGTTTCAGAGGCAATGTCATTTTTTTGAAATTAATTATATACCATCATATTTAGTCTACTGGGAACCAATTGCGATACTGCCTGATGTATATTTGAAAACCACAACTAATAAATAAATAAGGATTCGATTGTGTACTCCCGAATCCATTACTTGACAGCAAAATCGAAATGTTTAGGCAGCTTCAGCTCCGTCTTTAATGTACGCAAACGTTCATATTCCCCTCCAAGTGCTTCTCTAGTTTAACCCTCTTGGAATTGAATGCCTTCTTTGTTTCTTAACACTTGATTTTAGACTTTTCTGCTTTCTTACAGAGCTTCCAATCAGTGTTTTACAACCACTAATGTCCATCCTCGTAGTCTTACTATGGTAAACAGACACACATGGATTATGTTTAGTAATACATAGAACCAAAACGGTATGTAAAACAGGTGAATATGAGATACTAACTCGGGGTGGTATCGCTGGGAAATTTTGTATTGAACCAAAACGAACTGATAGTGGGAGATAATAAACAGTAGAAAATGATTGAGAACCTTTAAATGAATAACTGCCAAAATCCAGGACCCAAGCACAACACATTTCTCTTTCATGAGTAAATATCCTCACGCATCGTCACAGCTAAAAAAAACCTTATCACAGCTAGAGCTGGGTTTGAATCCCAGACCTTTTCAATATAAAACTGCCTATGAATCCTCATCTCACATTCATGCCAATAACAAATCTGGTCAGTTTGGGATTACTTTGAACCAGTTGATACAGGAAAAAAAAAAGAGGACTACTGCACCATCTGGGGTTGCTCTCAAAACCAACTCAAGCATAACACAGCACATGGCTCTCAGACACATTGAGTGACTCAGCAAGTATGTAACACCAATCCTTGCATACGTGACAGATGCCCTCATGAGATGTTCTCCCAGCATAGCTCTTAGCCTTTGCTGTTACTTCCCTTACACATGCTTGAGTTGTACTTAAAAAAAGTTTTACCAAACTCCTCAAACTGCTGGAGCATCATCCCCCAAGGAATGACAGCAAGCAAGAAAGAGCTAAAGGATCATTGTTCGAGAGAGAGAAAAAAAATTATCTGAGTGAAAGAGTCGAAAGCTAAAAGGCAATGCAACACAGGCTAAAAATAGACGGTAACCACCAACCTTCACCTTAGAAGAAAGGAAAAGAAAAAGAGAGGGAGAAAAAGAGGAAAGCGCTCATTCAATCGGATTGGACTTTTAAAAGTGGCAGTAAAACTCAGAGTTTGCAAGAAATGAAGTTTTTGTGTGAAGCTCTTCCACCGGGATACAGTTTGAAGTTTTCACTGCAAGAGGAAAATGCTGCCTATCACGAAAAGTATTTTTCACACTACTGGAAGACTGCTGTGCACGTGGACACATAACACCAAACTGTGTGGGAAAGCACTTTTTCAACATACGGAACTTTTGAGGACACACAGCCGACACGAGGATTTCTGGTTACAACTGGAGAAGATATCAACAAATACTATTGATTCATTCATTCTTCTTCTTCTTGCTGCTTTCCTTAGGGTCACCCATAGTGATGAAAAAAGACTAGAGTGGACATCGCCATTGGCTGAACCAGGCAATAATAAGCATAGACTGTGTACACACTGGACAAACCTTCTGTGACATCACCCATACAATGTTTCGCAGTATCCCATAAAGCCCTGTGCATGTTGTTCATTTTGTTTGTTTGTTTGTGTAGTAGAATCGATGGAGGATAATAAAGAGAATATTAGAAATAGTCCAAAAAAGTGACTTTTGATCTGTGCCTCAGTGCAGCAATTCACGAACTAAATGTTTGGCGCAAGGAAAGAAGGTCGCATTCTCCAGATGAAAACTGAAAGAGTGACACACGATTAACGGGGGGCGCTGTAACACCACTAGCGTATAGAGATTAAATGACTGAAACTTACCAATAAAATCGCATTTCTTCAGCAGAAAATTCAGTCTCTTTTGTTGCCATTAGGTAGGCCTTTACATGTCCAATGCTATTGGCAGATATTTGCCTGATGTATTTTGTCCACCCGTGTAGCTTTTTCGCACTGGCTGGAGCTAAACTGGCTGTTTCTGCTAGTCCTTCGGCACTGGTTGTAAACAGTGGAATTTTCAGGCTCAGCAGAGTTAATCCCTCTTGGTATGAATCGAGGAATGTCCCCTCCACAGCTGGCCCAGAACTACTGCGTGCGCAGGGCAATATGGGATAGTGTGAAACCATGTATAGGTTTTCTGAAGAGAAGTTTTAAAAAACTGCCTCAAATGGTTGTACCAGACTGTAAACATGTTTTTCCTGCTATAAATTTGGGGATTTTAATATCAGGGTCAGTGGATTGACTCACTTTTGGAGCCCGACTCAAGTGGCCCTTCAAGGTACTGAAAGACTCGACACTTCCACATTGATTTCATTTACCACGACTGGAAGAAATTGGGTGAAATTGGGGAAGAAATGTATGTTTCTGTAGGTTTCATACGAATCAAACTACTGTAATGTAACAAAGCTACACAGAAGCACCTCTTTGTAAAAATGAGAAATGTAATCTGCGATTGCTCTTGTTTTCAATCACACCACTTTTCAGGCATTGTGGGGGGAAAAGCATCATTAGTTAACAGAAACGTGACGTTTGATGTGAAGGTCTTCCAGGAAAATCTGCCATTTCCTGCCCTGCAAACTACAGTAAGCTGATCAAAAAGCCGCCTGAAAAGACGTGTTAGTCTGACACAAATGAGCGAGACTTCTGCAAATGCAGCCCCACATCATTATTAGTGAGGGGATTCTGGTGTTTCTTATATTTAATGAGCTCTAGATAGGTATCCTTATAAAGTACAGGAATTCCAGAGTGCTGAAAGCTGTTGCTATGGAAACAGGATCCCTAAGTGTGGCACAAATCAACACATTTGCAAATGTATCATGGTGACAGTAATGCCTTGTACTGCGAAGATGTGGACAGAACCATTGGGGACGTTTAACCAGTTGCTTCTACCACTTAAAAAACAAGATGCTGAAAATATATACAGGGAAATAACATCCCAAATGTACTTTATAAAGGATAAAGTATACATTAAATCTATGAACTGCTAACTTGGATAAGGTTTATATTTCTGTTTCCCATTTATCTTCTACAGCTTTCCATTTATCCTCAGTACGGTGGTCAGTAGAGGCCACAACACTTCCATATTAAGAGAACACTCACAAATGCAGAAAACACTTCAAATGCAGAAAGCAACTGCATCAATTTAACAACGGGTAGTTGCATCAAAAACCATCTTGCAAATTGGAAAAAAAATGCTTGCAAACACAGAGACCACAAATATAACCTGCAGCGCATGTAACAATTTAATTTGAATTTTGCTGCAAATTCGAGAAGGGTCTGGCTGCAGACCTCACCTGGGAGTAAATCTCCTTTGTCAGTAAATCTCCTCTGAGGGTAAGGAAATGACGCCAATCTGACGGAAATGACGCCGCAAATCTGACACACGGAATTATGCGTTTTGTATTTTTTTGTATTATCATCTTTAAGGAAATGACGCCAGCCAATCTGACGCAAATATGGAAATATGGCTTAGACTAAGGAGTCATATCACCATTTGTGATGTTTTACCTACCATACTTTACTTATCAGCGTCTTCAGAGTTTGTAAAGTGGCTTTGCCATATCCATATCGATTTCCTTATCCTCAGAGGAGATTTACTGACACAGGAGGTTAACTCCCAGGTGAGGTCTGCAGTCAGACCTCACCTGGGAGAATTCAGACAACGCTTTGTATAGCTCCACAACACAACGGAAGTACTCGCAACACAAACAGAGGCCTCTGCCCAGATGACTTTGACTTCTACTGTTCAATGCATTGCAAATAAAATAATAAAACATGAAATTAAATTCAACAAAGAAATTTACTCAGTTGTGCCGACCACGTAGACATAAAGAGCAGAGTGCTGCTATGCAATGAACAGTCCGTCAGTTAAAGTCCTCCAGACAGAAACCCCTTTTTGTGTTGTTAGTACTTCCATTGTGTTGTGTCTATTTTGGTGCTTCTGTGTTTTAGGTGCGCTGTGTCAATTTGCAGCAGACACGTTATCAAATTAAATTGTTGCATGAGGCACAGGTTATAGTTGTTTGTGTTTTCTGTGTTTGTGAGCATTTTTTTCCAATTTGCGAGACATTTTTTGACCTGTTGTTGAATTGATGCAGGTGTACATTTGTGTTTGTATATGTTGTCTTAATTTGGAAGGGTTGTAGCCCCTATCGTCCACCATACCTTGGCCCATAATAATCACCACAAAAAGACACAAAAAGCTCTGTACATGCCACTTCTTCCATTCCACTTACTTTGTTTACAAACCATTGACATTCAAGGGCTTCGCAGCTGTGCTGTGTGTTTGTTGGCTGACTGACAATTTAGGAGCTCCCTCTGAAAAGGAACGCACAAGACAGACGCATTTGTCAAAGCAGCGCAGTAGGTTGAGAGTGGAATAATGAGTCTGGATGGAAGCAGCTCATTGGGAATGCTGCCTGTCACAGATGCTACACAGCGGTTCCCCGCCCGCCGTCTGCGGTTAAAGAACAAAACTAGGCCGACGTGGTGGAGGCCTTTCAACATAGCACGTCTCACTTCAATTTAACGTGTCAAAAACCAATAAAAACAAGTCATGATTTGAGTTCGGGAGTGCAGGCGGCACGCCGTGGATGATAGAGTAGGTCTCAAACTTACAGGTGACAACCTTCATCATTGAGTGACACCATCTTTTAAAAGCTGTCGCCATTTTCTCAGAGTTTATTTTTCATATTTTTTTCTCTTGGATTACCAAGAATGCACACTTGTGCACCGAGCATCCAGCGTGGGTAATTTGTATCAGGGCATTCAACTGGCTTAGTGTTGGCCCGATCACTTTGGTGGATAAATTGGAAGACATTCACTGAAGCATATCTTTTTTTCCAGATACTGTATTTGGAAATAAAACAACCAGCTGTGTTGCTGACCTAACCACACTACATTGGTAAGAAAATGGTCAGCCGGAGCGCTGCGGGTGTTCCTTGTAACCTCTTGGAAGGGAAAATGCTCATAGACAACAAAAAAAAAAGAAGGAAAATTTATGTTAAAAAAAAAGACACTTCCAGGTCCAGGCACTCAGTGGATAAAAAAAAAAATTTATGCAGAAAGTAGCACACCTACAGAATATGTGTAGGTGTGTTGCTTGGACCAATGCTTGGACTTGGAATTTTTTTTTGTCTTTTTTTGACTTATATTTTCCTCTTTTTTTTTGGCTACACACTATATTGGTATTTAGATAAACAGAATACTGGCAGTTCTGCTTTTAAAATTTACTGTAAAAATGTAAGGTTTATAATTAATGGTGACCAAATATTGATATTTTTGTGGCTGATTGGTATTTATCACAGATAATATTCAATCTGTAAAATTTATATGACAAATACATTTATTGGCATAAAAATCAATATTTTCTTGTATCACCAACTCTGATCTGCCCCCCAGTGGACATACTTACATACACATCCACCAATCTGCACGAAAAGCTCTGGATTGAATAATTCATTCAAAGTCTGTGGCCAGAATTGAACAGTGACAAGCCAAACAAGGCTCAGCTCAAACATCTTTGATAAGAAGCGATGAACTAATCATTACTGTGAGCGTTTCTTTGGATTTGGCCTTTCAAGTCATCCGGTGTACTGAGTAAAATAAGTTGACATGAAAGAAGAGAAACTGGGCCAGCACTAAGTACATCATGAAGCATTTTTTTCTTTCTTCTGATTTATTTGCTTCAGTTGAGCTCATTTAAATGCACCTAATTTACAATGTAGATTCTGCAAATATTTAAAACATTCTTCAGAGTTGAATGGCATTTAGGAATTTAGCTGTCCATTGCACAAGAACCGATAATGTGTGGCAGTTTGATTACCTATTTTCTCACACACACACACACACACGCACACACATATATATATATATATATATATATATATATATATATATATATATATATTCTTGTTTTTCTGAAGAGTATTATCTTGTTTGATAGTGATGCCCACACTGTTTCCATGGAAACACTAAAAAAAGAGGTCTTCAACTGGGGCGTTGCCTGATGGGAACCAAGACAGTGAAAATGGAGAAAAGGAGAGCTCAACACAATCATCAACTTTTAAACACTGATGTGTCATTGACGGGCATAGATGTTTCAAAACATTTTTTTTAAATGACCTATGAGGAGGTGTTGTAATGTTTATGAGCATCTGATGACAGACAAATGATTTTTCACTAACTTTCTCTGACACTGATATTTATAGTTTGTGTTTGAATGACTGACAGATGCTGTTATTACGCATTAGCATACGATACAGTGGCTGTTTGCAGAGGTCAGAGGTCAGGCAGTTTTCAGAGGCCAAAGTGCCTGAGTATGAAAAGCTTGTACCTGTTCACCATTTTCCTTGATGTTTGTGCGTCTGTGTGTCTGTACAGCACTCAGGCATTAAAAGATTTCCTCTGACCTCTGAGTAACTACTTGTCAGAAGCTACAACTGCTCTTCACAATTTCCTCTTTTGTGTCTTTTTCTCTACGTGCACTCAAAGCACATTCCAGATCCCTTCATCCTGGACCGTGAAACAACACAACAGTCTGTTTTGTAATGTATGTGCAATGAAGTGCTTACCCCTCCGATTGAGAGTGTCTCGATTGAAAACCAATGAAGATTGTGCAGGTCAACAACAGAAGGCAATGTTAATGCTGTCCTGGAGAGGTCGTAAGGTCACCGCACCTCCAAGAGGGCCATCAGCTGTGCTCACCTTTATGGGTATTAATCTTCCTGGAGAGGGATGAAAGGACAGCGTTGTACTTTTAACAATGAAAATTGTGTCTTACGCCTGGTATACACTGTGCAATTTTCAGCTGTCCCAAATGAAAGATCAGCATCGTGAAAGAAACATGGCGTTGTCTTTGGTTGCGGTTCTGAAACGGTGGTCTCATGTCGCACTGTGTGACAGGTTCGAAGACGGCCCTTGTCACGCTCTTGCGACCAAAGACATCCTGGGAAACATATCAGACAGTGTTTGAAATTCTATGACCCAAATCTCAAAATCCAGCATGAAATGATGCAAAAGAGCCTGTGCGCACAGTGGACTTTTTTGTTTGTTTGAAGGCATAGGTGAGGTGCAGAGCAGAAGCGCTTCAACCCACTCTTTTTATTTAAAAAAAAAAAAAAGCGCGCACAGAATTTGTTTCTAAACAGCTGATAAAAGTAGTCACCCTCATCAGAAACATACCGGCCACTTTATTAGGTACACCTGTTCAATTGCTTGTTAACACAAATATCTAATCAGCCAATCACATGGCAGCAACTCAATGCATGCCTCAGC
>OMMV01039939.1:0-15503 GCA_900302635.1 Chatrabus melanurus | reverse complement strand
GCGCTACAGTTCGACATAAAAGTCGCCAGATTTGTCGCTAGGCGCTTTTTGGAATAAAAGTCGCTATGGGGGTCTGAAAAGCCGCTAGATCTAGCGACAAAGTCGCTACGTTGGCAACACTGGTCTAACGCACTGGCACTTATCTGTGATAGGTATGTTAGCGCATTAGGTCCCACCCCCTATGGGCGGGTTTGAATGGGCAGGAACTAGTGCTTGTAGTCTCAACAGAAATCCCCCCCCTCTAACAGGCCTCTTACAATGACGCAAAACGATGATTTTTGCATCATAGTAAGAGGCCCAATAAGAGTAAAATACGGATTTCTCCCGTCTCAGGGGAAAGTGAGAGAGTGTTGTGGAACCATTCACATTTATGACTGGGTTTCTAACAATGGAAGGCTTAATGCAAATGGCTGGAGTGTTCCTTTAACAGCCAATGAAAAACTGCAAATATTTGACCTGACATAAAACATTGTATGAAGTAATTGACATTTTGGCCTTCTTGAATTGTGACTTCAGGTCCAAATGCCTGATATATGAAAACACAGCCCACACTGCACAGCTCCCTTCATCCACAGCTTGCACCATTTTGCACTTTTGTATTTTTTGACTTCCTGGACTCGGCCATCAGATGTGTTTCTGTATGTGGTGAAAGCGTTGAACTTGTAGAGACAGTCACTTATCTCAGCAGTGACATTCATGTCTCTGGGTCCTTGATCTTTGAGATCGAGAGACGCCTGGGAGGATCTTGAGGTCGCTGGACAGAGGTGTTTGGTGAAGCTGATATCTTTGCAGGAGAATGAAGGTCCAAGTCTTTAGGGTCCTGATGCTTCTTGTCTTCCTGTATCGTTGTGAGACTTGGACACTAACCAGTGACCTAAGGTTATGACCGGATGTCTTTGGTATTAGGTCTCTTTCCAGGATCCTTGGGACCCACTGGAATTACTTTGTGTCAATCAAATGGTTACTTTGGGACTCTCTGATCAGGAGTATTACTTGAATTGTGAGGGAGTATCAGCTTTGACATTTTGTAAAGACTCTGACAGAGGACCCCAACGCAGAGAACGTAGGTACGTAAAAGCTTTATTGTACCAGTAGCAGTTAATAGCGTCACAGTTCAATAGTCTTTGGTACCGTACACAGTTCTCTTGGACTACATTTATATAGCGGTTTTCCATCCAAAGCAGATGCTCAAAGTGCTTTATAATGATGCCTCACATTCACCCATACACCAATGTCAGCGTGCTACCATACAAGGCGCTCAACTGCACACCGGGAGCAACTTGGGAATTAAGGACCTTGCCAAAGGGCTCTTGGTGATTTTCAGGTCTGACATGGATTTGAACAAATGATCCTTTGGTCTCAAGCCCACTGCTTTAACCTCTAGACCATCACCTCCCCAATAAGCGACCTCTTGGTCACTTATACAGGCAGTCGTCGGGAACATGGGAGATCAGTCAAACCAGGGACAGTGTTCTGAGAGGGAGCAGCAGAAGAGGAATCCAAAAATACAAGCAGAGGGTCGGAGCAGTTGGCAAACATAACAGGCAGCCAAAACCAGGAACGGCAGGCAAAAGTGGTCAAACACGGAAAGACAGCGTGGGTCAAAAACACAAAGACAAACAGGAGGAAATAACGTGAGAGAGTAGGTATGAAGCTAGACATGTGGCAAGTAGGAAACGCTCTAACAGCGGTTATAAACACCAGAAACAGGAGGTTCAGCTACACGAGGGAGAACGTGGAAGAGACGTCAGAGTAAAAGCACCAGGGGTTGTCTAACATGGGAGAGAATAACCAGAGAACACAGAGAATATCTGACCCGAGGGAGAAAAACACCAGAGAACACGATGAGAACCGGCACACAGGAAAATCAGGAGAGGCCATGGAGAGAAACTCACAAAATCAAACTCAACAGAGACCAGAATAAAACACCAGAAACATGACCCGTGATACATTTAGACCATGTTGGGCGTTTCTTTGTGCATGATCTGGCACGCAGGTACCTCAGTGTTGAGGACCCCAGCAGTTAGGACACGCCCACATTTCACCTGACTGCAGCAGATAGATGGTTACTTTGGAAAGGCGGGGATGGACCGGTCTTCCAGGGTGGTTGCCAAGCAGGACCCAAGGTGTGGCATGGGCGCTTGCTCCCAGACCTGACCTCATGTCATCCAGCATCACCTGCCAGATGAAAAGTTCTGCTCAATGACTCTGTACCCACTGTATCCAGAAGATCAAGGAACTTTGCTCTCACGTTTCTCTTCACATTCTACACATCTAATTCATAACTCTACTCTGAAAGTTGTCTCCTAAAAAAGTTCTCTGACTCTTCCTTGTTGCACAAGCATAGTGAGGAGTACAGGGGTCTGATGGAGACCTTTGTCCCACGATAGAAGAACCACCACCTGAAGTTCACCATCAGCTAAACTAAACGGCTGGGGTTTGATTTCTGGAGGAGGAGGAAAAGAAAAACTGCTCTTGTTGTCATCTGCGGAGAAGACGTACAGATTGTGCAATCTTCCCAGGACTGATCACGCAGCACCGGCCCCCTTTTCAAAGCAGACCACTCTCCCTGAGGAAACTGAGATACTTCAATATGTGCAGTGAACTCATGATGCCTGTCCATCAGTCGCTGATAGTCCCTGCATTATTCACCGCCAGCGTGGGAGCTCATAAAGGCCGTCCCTGTGGTTGGACTGGAACTGGAAACTTGTGGAACTCTAGGTTGCCATTGTGGAGAATAAGATGATGTTCCAGTGATATAATCCCTGACACACCCATTAAGAACCCTGGCAAAGAGACAGCACCTTGAATAACAGACGGAACACGTCAGCAACTGCCAAAGCCTTGACTCAAACTTCAGCAGTACCTTTGTAGTATAGTGTAGCTGTGTATTTTTATATAACCCATAGCCTTATATACAGCTGTAGACAGATGTTTACAAGACATAAGTTTACATATACACCTTGGCTTCAAACTTTCAAAGTCAGTTTATTTGCTAAAGCCGACAAACAAAATGGAAAATGTATGTTTGGAGAAAACCGAGATTGAAATATTTTTGCCAAAGGTACATGTAAACTTATGGCCACGACTGTATGTGTGATGTAGCGAAGTACACAAATATCTTTGGAGTGTTTTTAGCTCATGTGGACCAACAGTCCGATGAGCTGAGGATTTTGATTCCGATGGATTTGTTTGCTTTATTTGAGCACTGTTCACAATTCTTCCTTGCGGAATTTTGAAATTTAGAATTTTGGGAAAAATATACACTTTTGGTTGTAAAAACAGTGAAATTCTCCCAAAATAGAGCATGTTCCTGAATTGCATGGTTGCTGAGAAAAAAATTCACCAAAATAAGAGACCATTCAAGAAAATTTACACATTGTCGTAAAGATTTTGGAAGAGGACTTCAACTACCAGCAAAAGTATTTCCAGCAGTGTGTAAATTACTGTCCATCAACACAGTTCACACATGGCTGTAAAGGTGCAGTCACACTAAGACGCTTGGGCCAACGCGGATGAACGTATTTGCAAATGTCGGTTTCCACTGGCCTACACTAGTCTGCGCTAGCCTGTGCTAGACTACGCTAGCCTCTGCTGGCTGCCGGCGAACACGTTCGTCTGCGTTGGCCCAAACGTCATTGAGGATTTAGTGCTTTGAAATATTTGCGCCTCAAACATTTCACCTGGTAGTTCAGGTTTCACTCAAAAGTGTGTTTACACAATAGCATAAATGCTAAAATGACTCACAGGAAATTTAAATTGACATCTTCTCGAGTGTTTAAATCAAAGTGCCTGTTTCCTGGAAGGTGTTCTTGATCTGGCCAACTGTGGAGAAGTTAACTGTGGTCCTCCAGGCCTTTTGGTGTTGCTAAGAACACCAGTGCATCCTTTGTTTTATGGTAATATGCACATTAGTAGATTTGGCCACATGTAATGTTTTTCTTCTTCTCTGATGGGTTTGGTTATTCAGCGGAGTGATACTTGGCTTCACTGGCAGCTCATTGGACTTCATCTTGAAAGTAAACACCAACAGGTTCCAAATGTTAATGTTACACTTAACAACATGTCTCAAACTTTTACCTACTGACTTGGTTGTGAAATATTCACACGCCGGGCCAAGATGCAGCTGACGGCATTTTCACACCTGAAAGTCCAGAACAAGATCCGTACCAAGGTTCATGCTTTCAAAAGTTTGGTCCAGTTAGTTTGGTTTCACATTCTAATGTTGTGTCCACACTAAAGAACGTTTCATGATGTACTTCCATCCAGTCATCATCATCTATGTCCCTGTGTCCCCCTGTATTTGACACTGATTGGTTTGTAGACATACGTGTGTCTGACGTTGGCGTCTTTTCAATTTGGCAGGTAGTCCATTTGGACGGAGAAATATTTTATTCATCTTTTCAAGCTGACGTTTCTTTTTCTTCTGACCAAATCTCAGTTAGAGCCTTTGTCTGCTCCTCTCCCCATGTGATTCCACTGCTAAGTTTTATGACTCCCATTTCTTTTCTTCTACTGCTGAATGAATGATGACAACTTGCCTCAACTTCCTGTCATTGATCCAAAAGTCGAAACCGCACAGAAAGTGTTTTCACACTGCAAATTAACCGGAGCCTGGTTCAGTTTGGTCCAGACCGAGACCACCTCTTTTGGTTGGACCAAATTTTGGTCCTTTGGTCTGGACCGTGGTCCAAGGCAGCTTTGACACCTGCTATTTTGGTTCAAACCAAACTGAAAAGTCTGGACCAAACAAAGCAGGTGTGAAAGCACCCTTAGTAGCAAATTAACCAAATATTTTTTGTCGAAGAAAAAGGAGACCCCCCTCCCACCCAAAAAAGTAATCATTTCAGCCCTGCAACACATTCCAAAAAAAGTTGGAACCCTGAAAAATTTACCACTTTGTAATGTTGCCATTCTTTCTCACAACACTTAAAAGACATTTTGGCATTGAGGATACGAAGCGATGAAGCGTTTGAGGTGTTATTTCGTCATGCTGTTCCTGCAAACACGTCTCAATGTGTACAGTAGTACAGGGTTGTCATTGTTGCATTTTTCCTTTCAAAATTCTCCACACATTCTGTACTGGGGACAGGTCAGGACTGCAGGCAGGCCAGTCCAGTACCTGTACCCTCTTTTTCCACAGCCCAGCCTTTGTAATATGTGCAGAATGTGGTTTTACATTGTCTTGGTGAAAGATGCATGGACGTCCCTGGAAAAGATTTCATCTTGAAGGCAGCATATGTTGCTCTAAAATCTCAATGTACTTTTCTGCATTAATGCTGCCATCACAGAAGTGTCAATTAGCTTTGCCAAGGGCACTGACACATCCCCATACCATGACAGACCCTGAACTTTTGGACTTGTTGCTGATAACAGTCTGGATGGTCCTTTTCGTCTTTGGCACACAGTGTCCATTTCTTGCAAAAAAAGATCTGGAATACAAATTTGTCTGACCACAATACACATTTCAACTGTGTGATGGTCCAACCCAAATGCCTCAGAGCCCAGAGAAGTCAATGCCACTTCGGGACAAGGTTAATGTAGGGCTTCTGTTTTGCACAGTAAACATTTAAGTGACATTTGTGAATGTAACTCCATATTGTAGTGCTTGACAAAGGTTTTCTATCGTAATCCCTTGCCCATGTGGTTATATCAGCTATTAATGAATGATGGTTCTTGATGCAGTGCCGTCTGAGGGATCAGAGATCACAGGTGTTCAGCTTAGGTTTACGTCCTTGCCCTTTATGCACTGAGATTCCTCCAGAATCCTTGAATCATTGAATGATATTATGCACTGTAGAAGGAGAAATATGCAAATCCCTTCTAATCTTTCTTTGAGGAACATTGTTTTTACACATTTCTGTAATTTTCTCACACATTTATTGACAAACTGGAGATCTTCTGCCCATCTTTGCTCCTCAAAGACTCGGCCTTTTGTGTATACTGCTTTCGTACCAAATCATGATTACAATGTTACCTTTTTTTAAATACCATGACTATTTAATTTTTTTTTACCTCAGTACTATCCCTAAATTGCACCTGTCTCAACTGTTGCAGGCCTTATATGCAGGAATGGATGTATATTAACAAATGAAACGAAGTTGACCACACAAAACATGAAATATTATGGGTTCATACTGTCTGCAATGAAATAGAATCAAAGTAAATGTAAGAATCACTGCATTGTTTTTTTGTTTTGTTTTTTGTTTTGTTTTTTGCTTTTTCCATACCGTCCCACCTTATTCTCATTTGGGGTTGTAATTGCAGTATGACACCAAAGTTTTGCTTCTTGATAAATCTGCAAAAGCATGAAGGACCTGAGGCACCATAATTATTCAAGCAGCATTGGCCTTAGTGGCCAGACGGAAATTAAAGAAACTGACAAATAAGCTAAAAAGAAAAAAAAATTGGTTAGTTTGACACCCCCCACCACACACACACACACACGTTCAGAGGTCAGCAACAGTTTGACAGCACTTTCCCTGCAGCGGTCCTGCCCTGTGTCTTGTTCAAGGACACTTCAGTAGAGTGGAGTTTTGTTAACACACAGGATTGGAAGTGAGCACGGATCCTCAATTAAAAGAAAGAAAAACTGCCCTACTTTGACCACACAGAAAGAAATAGAATATAAAGCCTGTTAACATCCAAATAAAGTTGGCTACATAGCAGACAGACAACAGAGTCAAGTCTCCATTTGCTGATTTTGTTTGATTGTAGACTTGTGATACACTCTTAGTACATTACTCAGTCTTATTCTACATTGAGTATTCTACTTTAAAATACTTTTTAATATCTGTTGAAATGAGTTTTCAGTGAGCAGTAGACACATAGTGATCATATGATTCTGTAAGAATGGAAATCACAACATTTTCTGTGCATCCAAACAAACATGCTGAATCCTCTTCCTAGCTTCTATTATTTTTATTCCGGGAAGCTGTGATGACGTCACCGACAACAAGATGGCAGATCATCTGAGTGAAAAAACAAAATGCTGAAATTCGTCTTGTTCTAACCCTAATGCTACTAATTTCAGAATGCTAAATGCAAAACGTGACGGCTAAATGCGGAACACACTTTGCCCATGTCATGGGTCACGTTTCTGGTGTTCGATTCTGGTCTCTGGTTAGTCGGGTTTTGCGAGTATTTTCCATGTAATATTAATATTATCCCGGTTCATTCACTGCACTCCAGAGAGTTTCCTTGCGTGTTCGTTTCTCTTCATGGTCTCTAGTGTTTCACTCGTCTCTAGTGTTATTCTCTCCTGTTAGATTGTCTCTCGCGCCTTTACTCTGACATCTCCTCCATGTTGACTCCGTGTAGTTTGACTTCCTGTTTCTTGTTTCCAGTTTCACGTGTTTCTGCACTTCTGCAGTTGTTTGTTGGCCTTTATAACCTCTCTCAGAGCATTACCTCCTCACCAGGTTGTCTAGCTTTATTTCCTCATGTTTGCCTCTGTGGTATTGACCCAAACTGCCCTTCCATGTTTGCTGAATCTTGCCTGCCATTCCTGGTTTAGGTTGCCTGGTATGATTGCTCACTGTACTCTGAACCTCTGCTTGTGTTTGTGGACAACTGTTCTGTTGCGTCGTCCTCTCAGGACAATGTTGCCGGCTCCTGACCAATTGACCAAGTGACCCGTTTGCCGATCTAAAGACTGCTAAAGTTTGTGGACTGTTTGCTAGTGCTTTGACGCTGCTTGCTGGGACTGTTATAATAAAGCCAGCTTTTACATAGCATCATTGTGGTTCTCTGCGCTGAATCTTCTGTCCGTACCATTACAACGCATGCATGTGGAAATTCATACCACTATGCATGAAATATTGTGCTTAACTTTTAGTATATTATGCGAAACACGTCATAAGAATATGTTGATTATTAAATTATTTTCATTGATGTGTTTCTCATGATTTTGCATTTTTCTGCACCGTAATGTGCAGTAGTTACTGTTGCGCTGTGCATATCAGGATTCCTTCTAAAAGCATTTCACCCCTATATTAAATAATTTAAAATGAAATTTAATCACATGGATCTATGCAGTATTCTGGAATAGAGAAAAATGAATGTTAAGAAATATAAATTTTTGACCTTTTCTCTTTAGCTTTGTTTTTACAGAAGGTGTAAATGTGGACTGGCCAGGCTGGTGCTTTGACGATGATGAAGTCATGGATTATTTACATCCAGGGGACAACAGAGACGAGGGGCTTCTGGAGGTTATTAACCGGACTCTGGCTTTCTGGGATTTGCATGGACATTCGGAGCAGGAAGATGGCGAGTACAGTCAGGTTTAGCTCTGATGCTAACCAACACAACGTGCACAGTCACAGAGTCTCACGACCATCCGGCACCCTTGGAGAATCATATTACAGTATGTTCACGCTGTGTTCATTTTGTGAATGGATTTTTAAATTAAAATCAGAACTGCACAAAAATGAACAAATGGAAATCTTTGCACCGATATTTTATAATGCAGTGGTTGAGTTTAACTTTGATACAAAAGGTTCATTGTTAACTTACAGTCACTAAAGATTTTGTTCTGATGGGTCAATAATGTACAATAATATATTTTTTATTTCAACAACATATACTGTATATATATATATATATATATATGTACAAATATAGTGAAAATATTTGTAATTATCTGTATATTTTATTTATATCAGGAATAATTTTGTAATGTTTCGAACGTCTTCATTTTGGAATTTAAGATTTAAAATAAGATATGAAATAAAGCAACATTTATTTTGATGGCATCCACTTTATTTGTAAATAATTTTATTATCAATATATGCATGCAATCATATCTACACAATGATAGTAGGTACACGGGAAATAACAGGATAATATGCAACATATTCTTTTTTTTTTTAAACAATAACAACTATACTGCTACAATATCTGCTTTGTATATATGTACAAAACCTGTGCAAACAAGTCTCCAAACGTATGGCAGCCAGGAAAACGGGGTAGTTGTCAGTTGACTTTCATGCTGTGAAATTTGTCCCTCTGAGCCAAATTGTGTCTTTACTTTTTTGCTTGTTTCCTTTCTCGCTCCTCTCGCTCATTGGAGATAGAATGAGCAATAGTCTCCAGTGCAGGGTACTGAAAAATCCTCTTTCTCTGCGGAAAAAAAAGATATGCAAAATGATTACAATAACTGACAAAAGTTATTCATGAATGCACACACAGACATTATAATGTGATCATTCAGTTAATTAGATAAGCTAATTTATTTCCAGTGAAACTCATACAATGTCTTTCCGTGACCCGAGTGACTTATTGTGAAACAAAGACAAAATTTTGTATGCTCCATGGAAACAAATTAATTTATTAAATAATTCGGCTTTTTTTGGTTTGTTATTATACCTTAAGATAAAACAATTTCAAGTTTGAATAGCAGGATTAAATGATTTTTTTGATAGACAATTATTTGCATCACTGTGAACTACAGATTTTACCCTGCGATGGTTCTTGTACACTTGAGCCAGAATCAGGAGCAGGATGAGAAGCAGAAAACTGAGGCCGATGGCTGCAGCGGTGTTACGTGACAGATGTGTGGATTTTAATTTGTCTCCCTTCAGGTCACCTGTGAGGAGAAAAAACGCACAAAAACCATCACATTAAGGCACATTTTGAATAGACCCGTGGTTTTGTCTGTCTGTGATTTTTCACACCGGTTATATTATCGTATCACCTACTTAGAGTTAAATCCAGCACTTACTCATAAGTTGAACGTGGTATGTTATGTTCCCCAAAATGCCTTTTCTCCCGTAGAAGCGACATGTCCATTCACCCATATTCTCCTCTGACACCTTACTGATGCTAAGAGACCTCCCGTTCTGGATGGACCCAACAGACTGGGTACCGTTGAGGTCATAGGTCACATGAACCCACTCATATTTGGTGATCTGACTTGAGTCGGTCAGCTGACAGGTCAATGTCACAGAGGATCTTTTCTTTGCTGGAATAACGGCTTCAACTGAGAAGAAAACAACAACAAACGTATTAACGAGCAGATCTTTAATAATTATTAAACCACAATGTAAGTTATTTTATTTGTCTTTACATGATCTTAAACATAAATGGATTACCTTTGGCGATGACGAGCTGAATATGTCGAGTTAGTTTTTGTCCTTTTACTGTGCCGGAGCATGTGTAGCGGCCCTCGTCCGCAACACCAACCTCTGTCAAACCGACAGACTTATCCCAAGGGAGATGCGAGGACGGTGAAGATGCAGAGAATGAGCGAAGAAGGAGGCCAGAAGTCAATTTAGAAGGAGACCCAGCATTTAATTTCTTCCAGGCTGCATCAGAGGGGATCAAATCAGGGGAGAAGACACAGGGGATCGTGACTGAAGATCCCACTGCAGCATACACTCTGGTGTCATCAATGGATGGTTCAATGATTCCTGTAAGAGTGGGAGGAGAGTTGAGTTTAAGACCATCTGAAAAAATACAAACCAACAGCTCCAACAATAATTCAGCCTTGTGGTGGCATCTCACCCATCACAGAAAGAGAGGCTTTAGCTTGCCCCTCTTGACCCTGGTAAGCCACGACACAGGTCCAGTCTCCTGCCAGCGTCTGAGCCGCCTTCCCCGCTATGAACTTCTTAGCCATATCTCTGCGCTGCGTGAGTTCAGTCTGAGGCACAAACGGCCGGTTGTTGAGCATCCATTGCACAGTGGCTCCGATAGGCCACGGCGTCACGCTACACTGGATTAAAACGTCATTCCCAATTATGGGAACGGATGGCAGCACAGATGCTGTAAAGGTGATGATAACATTATTGGCATTGATATATCAATGTTAATTTCTTGACACATATAGTACAATGTCATAAAGAAACGAGACACCACAGTGCCGTTATTCTATCAAAGAAAAGACACCACAGTGCTGTTCAAAAATCTTGGGCATTAATTTGACAAAATTCTTCACTGCTGAAGTGTAAACTATTCTAAAAACAGACATTATAGTTTGCAGTTATTATTATATAGCACAATTACACATAGTTGTGCTACCTGCTACCTAGCTATAATGCTCTCAATCGTAACTTTTGACTATGAGCTGGCCATGCCCGTCATCCAATTTTTAAAAAAATTTCCCCAGCAAAAGTGTAAACTGTTTTAAAAAATATATAAAATAACTGTGGATACAAAGTGATTGCAAAAACAGATAGAGCAAAAATGTTACAATAATTTTTTAAAAACTCCCATAAAAACTCCTGTAAAAAACTCCTAATATCAAATAATATTCAATAAAGAGTGCTAAGTATTAAAAAGAGTAAGTCCTGTATAGGCTCTGAGGTCCATCGGGCTGGTGCTTATCCCCAGAGAGCGTAGTATGAAACAGATGAGAGTCCGTGACCCCCTGGACAGGATGCCAGTCCATCGCAGGTTACTTTCCCAGTACCCATTTGCAGCTGGGTAGACTGAGATGATGCAAATGAAGTGTCTTGTTCAAGGACATGAACAGGTAGCCTGAAGCACACACCTGGAATCAAACCCCGGTCTATGAGTTGGAAGTCCAACTCCTACAGCTCTGTTCTGTAGGTGGCTCTGTGCCATGAGCGTTAAGGACTTTGGATGAACTATGTCATGGTTTTACAAGAACATTAAGTTGATCAACTCAATATTGATTGATTATTTAACGCTTCTTTACTGTCTCTGTGGGATCATGTATTGGACCGTAAGCCTACAAAGTATTATTAATCTGAAATGGTGTTACATTGTTCAAGCTATGGCCGAGGAGTTGGACCACCAATATATAGGTCAGGATTTAATTCCACGTCTGTATTTCATGCTGTTTGTGTCCTTGGACAAGACGCTTAATCTGCATCCTCCCAGTCCACCCAGCTGTAAATGGCCCTGGCTGGGAAAGTAACTTGTGATGGACTGGGGTCTCATCCAGGGGGAGTTGTAGACTCTCACCCACTTCATGCTACGGTATCCGGGGACGAGCCTGATGGACCTCAGGACCTGCAAAGGACTTATTGCTTCTTCTTCTTCTTTAATTAAACAAACAAAATAGTGAAAACATATTAAACTTCATTTTTCTACAGAGACACAAGTCTTTGTGTGTGACTCTCGACACGCGGTTACTGTGGGATTTATGATGACACATTAATACACTGGTTAGATTTCCCCTTTTAAATAAAAAACTTGTACATTTCAATTTTTTGACATACAAATGAAGAAAAAAATGTCAAAAAAGACAATTATACAGGAAAAGTAGATTGCCTAAGATGTTTGCACAGCATTATATTGCATTAAAATTGCATTTTCTTTTATTTATAATTCACCGGGGAAAAAAACAGATCAAAAGTAGATATGAAACCCTCTGGGGTTATTTCTAACCTTTGATGACTCTGAGTGTGACAGAGTTTTCTGACAACCAGTCTCCATCTTCTACCGTGCAAGAGTACATTCCTCCGTCGTCTTCAGTAACGTTGTTGATTTGCAGGCTGCAGTCGCCTTGTTCGAACTTTGTGTGGGGACACTGGATGCGCTTCCCGTGCTGCACCCATCTGTAACCCCAGTACTGCAGGCCATTCCGGTCTCTTCTCCAAACAGTGCTGTAGACAGAGAGATCACAACAGCGAGGTGTCATCGGCATACACACTCACTTTTTTCTTTTTAAACGTACTACAACAGTGTTTAGTATTTCATACCCTTTGTTGGCTTTCTTCCAGAGGATCGAGGGAGAAAAGGAGGAGGGAGCGTGGCATTCACAGGGTAATACAGCCTGAGAGCCTGCCTCCACAAACACCTCGGTTATGTCACATTGAGCTCCTGAAAATACATAATAAATACATAAAGCATGCAAAATCTGTACATGTATGTGTAGGTTCTATTTGCTAAAGTAGACTGTAAAAATATTAAAACAAAATCATATATTTACCTGTCACAAGAACCAACCCAAACGTTAAATATTCCCAGATCATGCTTGCGTTTAGGTTTGATCAGTTTTTCAGTTGTTCAGTAATCTCTTTCTCCAGACTGAACCCCCGCTCTTATTTGCCACTTTGCACGGTCAAAGCTTCCCTTTTCTGACGTTAGTCGCTGTATTTATGGGTTTGTGGGTGTTGATGGAGGTGGAGGGCGGAGCTTTTGGAGGTTCCTCTGCTTCTCACGTGACTTCAGATACAAGCCGGCCTTTGATGCGGTTTATCTATGTCAGCTTGGAAACTAAGACAGAGAGGTAAACAGGGGAGACCCATTTTCTCCCACGGATTTTCTCTTGTTCATTCTGTCTCCTCTTCAAAATCTTACATTGTGTATACCCCATGTAACATTACATGTCAGTCTGGTATAACGCCTCGTTTCTACATACCTCTGTGTACATGTCCTTGACACCCATTTACCCATTCATTTCTATGGAAGCCTCCGTGATGTCCAATATATGTGCAAAGCTCCTCGTTCCAGTTTTGGAAAGCCAATAAGCTAGCTTCTTTAATTCAGTTGCTTGACTGTTGATAGTCAAATTGTGTAGTTGTATAAGTGAAAAAAAAACTAGTTTAGTGAGTTTAACACAATGTGAATATGAGTTATGTTTTGCAGCTATACCACTAGATCAAAGCTAAATAAAAGTGGGAGTTCTTTAACCAATAATCACCCAACTGGATGGCGAAAAACAGCCTCTCCATGGCTGCTGTGGTTTCCATAAAGAAATGACATATGCATTTCATACAAATACATATGTCATCGAATGGCATGCATTTGATGAAATATGCATTTCATACAAACGGTATGTGGAAAAGTAGGTGTTAACTCCTGCAAATGGTAGCATCTATTGCATTTTTTTTATAGTTATGATAAAGCTCATGACTGGAAATACCTTCATGTCAAATGAGCACCCAGAAATGGCCGGAAGGATATGAGGTACAGACTACACTAACTATTATTTTGAACTCATTAACGGAAGCTTCAACTGATGCTTTGACGAAAAGTGCTAAGCCAAACCATTCTTGCTGTTCCATCGTCACTGCCAGTCAGTTGCGTCTCTGCACCAGCATCATCACCAGCTTGAGAATGAGAACAGTTTAGTAATCTGGGATCTTGTTCTGTTGATGATGGATATTCATGAGAGTGAATCATACTCTCCATTCTCAAGTATTTCTTTTCATTCACGTCAATCAACTAGCAATGTCACCACAGCCACAGGCCTACACTGCCAGTCAAATGTCTTTAACACCCTGCATGTTCAAATAAATCTCAAGCAAAGTAACTAAAATGTTTGTGATGTTTTATTTTAACAATTTTTTTACAAGATCATTATAAGTGTAGGGTCCCAGCACCTTTCTAGCACAACATTGTGCAATAAAACACTAAATAAGAGTTTTTTAGTATCTGAGATCTTGCCAGCTAACAGTGTACATTATACACTTTTTGAGCAAGCAAACAGAAGTCACCAGGTGACTTAAGAACAGATGTTCAAGTTTTTAGCCAAAAATACCACATAGACACTGAGGTGAAGCCTCCAAAAAAAAAAAAGTAAATTTTAGTTCTCTCAGAAATGACCTATTTCTCTGCCTGCTGCTTTAAAATAGAAAGAAGCTGTTGTCCCCTGTCTGAATTGAGGGCAAGCAGGAGTGATGTTTGACTCACCCTCAGTCTGTGAGACACAAAAGACTGTTGACACATACGCCTTTTTCATTGTGAACATCAGAGGGCGCTGCAGAGACGGTGGCGGGGTTGTCGACAAAAGCTTCAACAAAACCTGTAAAGGCGCAGTCACACCTAGGCGTTTGGGCCAACATAGACGATCTTACTTGCACACGTCGGTGTCCACTAGCCTCCATTAGCATCCGCTAGCTGACGCTGGGCTCCGCAGTCCTCCGGCGATGAATGGCGACCGCGTCCAAAAATGTTCAACATGTTTAAAATTCCTCACCGCTTGCCAATGTACCTCTGGCTACGTTGGAGATGGGTAGAAAAAGTTCTTGTACATATTAAATCGATTATTATAAATGGAACCCAGTAGCCTTGTCTTTAAATAACTCTACCTTAGATAAGTGATTTTGATAACTGTGTTCTTACACATATTAAATTGAATATAGCTATGATCACTTCAAACTTTCAGTTGTCTCTGTTATCACCCAGCTAATGGCTGTGGCGTTGTTCTGATTCTAATTCCGAAACATTTGTGCAACTGTGCAAATTGTGCATAAGCAGTAAGCACATTCCTTTGTTTACATTGTGTAATGTCATTCAATTCCTTAAACAAGATGGCCACACAAGGTACTGGGTGGTTCAGCAAATGACTATGTCTGCTTTAGTCCTTTTTTTTTCGTCCCTATGCTCTACACTGACAACACAGTAGCTGCAGCACCAAGCTACCAGCACCTCTCAATAGAATGTTGTTAATCCGCAATTTAACAGCAATGTTAATTAAATACTGAAATACTTAAGGGACATTGTTGCATAGGAGCCACATCCACTGCATGATCGATCTTTCAAAGATTAGTTTTTTTTTAAATAATTTTTTTTTTAAATAAATAAGATAA
>OMMV01039930.1:0-11310 GCA_900302635.1 Chatrabus melanurus | reverse complement strand
TAAAAATAACATAGCCTACAAGCATACAGTGGTGGGCACAGTTCAGCTAAGTTTTTCATTAGCAGATTAGATTTTCAGATAACTTTGAAACCTTTAGCGGACCAATTAGCTTCCCCTAAATTTAGTTTGACTAACTTTAATAAGTCAGCTAACATTTTTTAATAAAGTTTTATGGTCCAAAATGTTTGTAAACCCTAAAAGCATACATTTGTTCCTGATGGAACTTATACTCTAATCCAATACGCAAAATCGACACATTGCGCAAAAGCAACAAGCATCACCTCGAAAAGATGGAGAAGCAGGAGGTCATACCAAAGTAAATGCATTAATTGGATTATTAAAATTATTTTCCATGGGTATTTTTAGTTCTTAATAGTTCTTGTTCATTTAATACTTTCTGTACTGTGAATAAACCGTATGTTGAATGGAAACTGCTGTCCATTTACTAGACCCCTTTTCGAGCTTAGCAAACGCAGTGGCTGCTGGGTAATATCAACGGTCAAAGCACATAAACAAACTCGCGATGTGGCATGGCTGCAACGTACGAAACAGTTTGCAAGTGAAACCGAGAGAGACTTTAGCAGTTCCTCCGCGACAGGGGGGTTTACCCGTTTCAGGTAGAGTTGAAAAGCTGAGAGCCCTCGTTTTTGGGGGCAAAGGTTTTAAATGTACCACTGAAAATAACAATTAAGGAGGAGGCTCAGGCTCGAGCATAGCAATACCCAAACTTACCGACTGTTGATGGAAATGCATTACAAAGTATTTCTCTATGATATTGGTGTGTAAGGCATTGAAGGTGCGTGTCATGACCTTGAGCCGTGTCTTTGTGATTATTTTAACAATACCTATGGGTACCTATCTCCATGCTCATAGTCAGAGCAGCGGATTTTGATATTTTGATATGGCTTGAGTGTTTTGGAAAAACCTAGTAAGTCAATTTTTTTAAAATTAAGACTATTTTTAGACGTACTGGGTATTACCTTGTCTTATGACGTACCATTTGATAAGAAAACATTTATGGTTTCATAGATATTGAAGCGGCAGGACCGAACATATTCCGAGACCTGATTCAGTTATTCAGCCAAAACTTAGCAACTTTGAGATTGCATTGCTACTAGGTTTAGTCGCTTGATCCTGGTAGCATGTCTTGAGCAACTTTACTGTTTTTGTACTCACTAGGTTTTTCCAAAAGACTCAAGATGTTAATGTTTGTGAAGATTTGGGGAGACTTTCCTGCCAATTTCATAAAATACAACCAGCCATACAGAACAGATATTTAGTGAGATTTGGGCCTACTATTCGCATACATCATTATATTACAGATATTGTTATTGGGTTACCACATTCATACTGAACTAACACCGTAAGAGACTGTTTGCTAACACATTGGCAGTTGAAATGAATACTTGGCGAGTGGCTTATCAGGTGTAATAACGAGAACTTGGGGCACTTCAAAGTGTATTGAAAGAGTGGTTTATATGGACATGTTAGGAAGTGCTAGTGACATGCGCACTAAAATGTGTAAAGGGGTCTATTATTTATGTACATCTAGCTCATCATCTAGTCTTGGCGTGCTAAACCTTTTTGGGAACCTCCATGTTTATGCTACGACATATTAAAATTCCAGCTATTTAGGTCTGTTTCTTAGGGTTTAAGAACAAAAAAAAAAAAAACAAGCCAAAGCTAAATTCATATCATAAAAGTAAGCGGGTAGCGATAGCTTCAGCAAAATGTTTTAGCAGTTTATCAGTTTAGCGTTATATCAGTTAAATTTTCACTTAGTATATTATCGAAGCTAACTTTTAGGTTAGTTTTGCCCACCACTAAAAGCATATCACAAAAAACGGCAATGGCTCAACAGGATGAACATGGATGGACATGCCAGCATCCTAAAGTCTGAAGAAAGAGTTTCAGTGAATGAGATATTCCATTGAGAAACATAGAAAAATCTAGTCATTAGAAGACAGAAACCACAAGTTTCGTGCATCAACCACAATCTAGCAAATATTGCAAACTATACAACAGTTCACACTCGTGTGTCAAGCATCCCCACCTGTAATTTGTATCGTGGCATTCAATTGTCTTAGTGTTGTCTTGTTCACTTTGGGAGATAAATTAGGAGATATTCACTGAAGGAAGTCTTCTGTGTTCTGACATTGTATTTGGAAGTAAAAATCACGAGCTGTGGTGCTGACCTAGCCACACTACCACATTGAGATTTGAGTAAATAGAATATTGACAGTTCTGTTTTTGAAATTTACAGCCTGAAGGTTTATAGTTTATGTACACCAAATATAGATCTGTTTGTTTGTTTTTTTATGGCTGCCTTGTTATAGTGGGAATATGAACAAGAGCCAGATCATATTGACCAAAAAAAAAAAAAAAACTATGGAGATAACGATGAACCAGTTGTCTGCCTGCATGGTTAACATTCAAGACCCAGAGCATTTCTGTGGTGTGGTAGATGTGGCAACGAGTGGCACTGGCACATGCTCCCACACGTGACTTATGGAGATAATAAATTATAATAATAATCTTGCTTAAGTTTAGTCAGGTCGACTGGACTTCTTGTTTAGCTGGGAAACGTTTCACCACTCATCCTGACTTGGATGAGTGCTAATAGCTAAACAAGAAGTCCAGTCGACCTGACTAAACTTCAGCAAGATTATTATCTTCACCTGGATGACTGAGAACCTACACAAAATTATAATAATCAATACACTTTTCCATAAAGTTGGGGGTCCTTAGTGGGTGTTGGTGAAATCCGATTATGCTCAATTTCGCACTCATCTGAGATACATTAAATTGGAATGTCTGGTTCAATTTTGGTGAAAACCAGATTAATTTTGTTTAAGTTATATTGGGCACAAGAATCAATACTCGGTTCAGTAAAGTGGTGAGTCTGTAGCGGGGCTTCGTGAAATCCGATCATGATCAAACTCAAACTCGTCTGAGATGCACACATTTGGGATGTCAGGTTCAAATTTGATGACAATCCATTAAATTTTGTTCATGTTATCATGGGCACAAGAAGCAATACTCTGTTCAGTGAAGTGGGTGGTCCTAAGTGGGTCTTAGTGAAACCTGATCATGCTCAAATTCAAACTTGTCTTTTGTTCAAGTTATTGTGGGCACAAGAAATTGTGACTAACGCACAGACACAGGGACGCACTGATGGAGTGCATTTCTATATCCCCCTTCTGGCCATCAGGGAGTAAAAATGCAATAAATATATTGATATGACACCTAAATAACTTCTTGTCATTTGATTGGTGGATTGTACGTCACGTGACATTCATTATTTGCCCCATTGCATGACTGACGTCACGTACCGTGCACTCTGGTTCCATTTACCGTGCATTTTTTGTTCCATATGTTTTGCCCCATGGCACGCCTCCACCACCAGTTCATAAAAATGTGTCCATGATACGAAGGAAGCTAAATCCAGTACGTCATAAGCTGATTAAAAGCTTACGCAGTGTTCGCGGGGACATCTTTAGCAGTCGTAGAAGCGCTGTCAGATGAAGAATTGGACAAGTTGCTACCGCGATTGTCCGCTTCGCTCCTTAGCGGCTCTCACTGAGCTTAGCGGGGTCTCATAGTCCACTGCTGTACGGACACAGGGCCATCGGTGCTCCACTGCCCCGCAGCTTCCTGTTCTGAGAAGAAACACCTGTCCAATTTTAAGTAAAATATCAAATGGCGCGGATCTATTTAGGTGTCATATAAAACAAATAATGAATGTTTTTAATTCATGCAATGGTAAGAATATTTCTCGGCTGACACCTCGTTGAATGGAACATTCCATCTTTCACAGCATGAAAATATTCTTTCCATTGCACTCATAAACATTATTATTTGTACAACATACAGTTATTTCTTCAAATGCTATTTGCTGTAGTAAACTAGGTGGTCAGTTTATACTCATATACTCGGCTGGCACCTAGCAGCTGACTTAGAACTTTCATTGCATTTTCATTGGTTAAGATGCAAAAATATACTAAAAGCGCTTAGTTACTGTGCCATTTATATTCCATCCACAGAAAGGGAAAGCTTCAGAAGATGGTGATACGGTTGCAAGGTCTATTTTGACTCATATGTCTTGCTTGTAGCACAAAAACAATTGAAAAACTATTAAATAAATTTATTTTCAGTGGCCTCCTGAAATTTAAAAGAAAACCAAGTTGTGTTTAATCAAGTTATTACAATAAATTTGTTATTGAGTAACAACTGTTTTGTTTTGTCAAGTACGGAGCAGTGCACCTACAAGGCAATCCATTTTTTATAACTTCATTTATTTTGAAAAGTAGGTGTGTAAATTGATCATTGTTTTAATACTTTAATGAAAAAAATGTCACATTTGATGTGTGTTACAATATGAATCTGGAGACACTAACCCAATAAATATTCCCAACAAGTTTGGTGAAAATCCGTCCAGCAGTGCCTGTCTTGTTGCTTGTACAGAACTTAAATTCACCCATTTCTTCTTCCCCTGTGTGTACCATTTCCTCCTGCTGACCAGGTGTCGAGCCTGTGCTGTGGTCCTTGGCGTTTGGGCGGTGGCCTCCCTGATCTCCTTTCTACCCATCCACATGAAGTGGTGGGTGTCAGAGGATGAGGAGGCTCACCGTTGCTTGGCCGATGAGAGCTGCTGCGATTTCAACACCAACGCAGCCTATGCAGTGTCTTCCTCAATAGTGTCCTTCTACTTGCCACTGGTGGTGATGATGTTCCTGTACAGCCGGGTGTTCCAGGAGGCCCAGAAACATCTGAAAAAGATCAGAGGAAGGGAGCGGCACTTCTGTAACTTACATTACAACGCACAGCTCCCTTATCCTGACGACAGCCCTGCAATGACTAAACTCACGGCAGGAATGAAGGCGGGAGAACAAGTCGGAAGGGGCGGACTAAATGAGCAGAAAGTAGGAGGTCTAGACACCGAAAGAGAAGAAAGGGACAGCGAGAGCAAGGAAAATGGAGGACAGAACAAAGAGAGGACAGAAAAAGGCGAAAGCAAAAATTCGACTGCAAAGCGTCTTAAGCTCTGTCTTAAGGAGCACAAGGCTGTGAAAACTCTGGGGATCATCATGGGGACGTTTACGCTATGCTGGCTGCCCTTCTTCATTCTCAACATCCTGATAACCTTCCGCACTCTGGATCAAGTTAAGCTCCTCTTCAGACTCTTCAACTGGCTGGGCTACTCTAACTCAGCCTTCAACCCGCTCATCTACTGCCGCAGCCCTGACTTCAGGCACGCCTTTCAGGAGATACTCTGCCTGAGGGGCAAGAGGGGTAGAGGACGATGGAGAGGGTGCAGGTGGTGCAGAGAGAAGTACCTCTACTCCGAACCTCAGTGTAGGACAAACGGGAACCCCAGCATGAGCGGTGTCCAGGGAGTTTGTGCGCTGGACACCGAGCAGAGGACAGAGTGGAATGACAGACTGGATTTATCTGTTCAAGACACTTCACAAACTCTGGCTATGTCCCCTTCGTGCTCTGCGGGGCAGGTTTTCGACGTAGTTCCACGTTCTCTATCCAACAGTTCTGCTAATGGAAGCTGTGAGGAAAATCTTGCTTCAATTGCTTGACAATTCTGTTGTTACTGTTTACACACCCAAATAGCACAAATCAATGTGCAGAAGCGCATCGTATTTATTTTTTGTACAGAATGCCTGAGGTGCTGACTCAACGCTGGTCCTTTTTGGAGCAGCAGTTTGTATCTTTGTTTTTTAGTCAGTGTTGGTGGGTTGACTTCTGGTCCTCATTCTGAAGTTTTATAAATTCCCCTTTCACTAATTGCAACATAATCACAACTAGTGGGTGCTCAGAAAGTGCATACCTCCGTCAAGGCCCAATCGGCCTCTGTTCTATCCTTAAAGGGGTCATATTAGTATGCAACTTTTCAGAAAGCTAACATACGGCAGTAGCTGTCTGTAAAGCAGATGATTAAGCTTTTATAGTCAATGTGATGCATTCTTTAAAAAAAAATCAGGTCTCTATGAAGTGACCTGTTTAATCCTAATCAATGGGCAGATCCTGCCTTTGATCCTTGATTTTTAAGTTTTGATCTTTTTGTTTTGATGCTGCAGACAAAACATAACCTCCTTGTTGAGGTTCAAAGATCAAAGATCAGTGGTCAGCATAAAAAAATGAATGACCAGAATCAAAGACAAGGATCAAAGAACAGCAATCAAAGATTAGTGATCAGCACTAAACCTCAGTAATTAATATAAAAGAGATTAAAATAAAAGGTCAGGATTATGGGTTTATTTTAAACTAGAACGGGCATCAGAGAGTCCATACCTTCAGCAAGAGCTATCATTCCACTATTTATATGATCTGTGTTGAGATTTTTCTTTCTTTGATCTTGATCACTGAACTTTGATCCTTATCTTTGATTCTTGACAAGGAAGTCATGTTTTCATTGTTGTGTGTCTGCCTGTTTGTTTGTTTTTCAGTAAGATATCTCTGATCCTTACAACCTGTCAGCAGGATATCTTTGCTCTTGTAATTAGGATTGCTGTCATCAGGATTACGATCAAAGATCAAAGGCTGGATCAGGGTGAAAGAAATTAGGATCAAAGCAATCAGGATCAGTGATCAAAGATGAGATCATTGATCTAGAGCCACACCAAAAGTTAATTAATTCCAGCTTGATCCAAGGTGTTCCTCATTGCCAAATTTCCTGGAAATATGTTGAAGTCTTTTCATGATAGCAAAGATCAATGAACAAAGGCGAGCTCTACCTATTGATCTGCACTAAAATTTAATCCACTCTTCCTTGCCACAAGGACAAATTTGCCACCAAATTTAATTTAATTCCGTTCATGGCCTTTTAACATAGCCTGCTGACAGGGAGACAAACAATTGGCAATGAAAACATAACCTCTTTGGTGGAGGTGGAAAAAAATCAAATATTGTTCCTAACAGACCCTGCAGGATCTGTTTGGATGACAGATTGTCTCTTCAGCAGGATATCAGGCTTTTTAACGGACCATTGCACATGGCCAAACTGGCACTGATGACTACGGCACATTGAACACGGAGTTGTTGTTGGTCTTACCTGCAGCAGATGTTACGCAGATATAACACGAGGCGTCTAAAACATCAGAACAGGGCCCTTTCATTATTTTCTAAAAAGCACAAAAGAGGGGAAAAAAGTGTTAATCCAATTTCATGAAGTCACAAAGCGAAAGTTAAGAGCAATCAGAGACGACAGACCCTCACTCCAACATCACTGTTAGTGTAACTCCACACCATGAAGAATCATATAATCCAGATCATTTCACACAGATTATCATCAGTATTGCCTGCTTCTTGAAATTAGTATTATCTACCATAATGATCTTTATAGTAAAGAATCCATTTAAGAAGCTCTATTAAAATAATCTAAAAGATGACTGTCGAGCAAGGCTGGGTTATCATGACCTTCTCTCGTTAATAAGTTCTGGTGAATCTGAGCGAGAGTTATACGGATTTTATCAAGAACAGGTTGACAGAAAAATCTCTTAAATTCTATTTTCCTCATAACTATAATGTCTTATTTGAAACAGAATGTTTCTGAGATTACTGGTGTATATTTGTACATCAGAGAAACCTCTGAGGACCATCACAACTCTTCTTTGGCCCGCTGTGACGGCTTTATATTTTCCAGACCTATTTTTCCCTTTCCAAACATCACTGCCCACCCGCTCCTTCCTTTTCTGCAGGTTAAGTCTGAACAGTTAAAACACTGTAATACAGCCGCTCACACAGTCATACTGGGATCTGTTTACTGTACTGACTGTCAAATATTTTAGTCAGACTCCACTATTTTCAGTTACATTAGTTTTATTACAGACATAAATATTCTCCTGACTCAAACATAATGACAAAGTATCCTACATACAGTACGATACTAAAGACTGCTCAGCCTACTCAGAATCAGATTTTGATTATTGAGCATCTTGGAATCAATAATATGGAAATTTCCAGCCCTGTTTCACTCTGCAAATAAAGTTATTTAGTCTTTCAATTGCACACGTGAACAAAATATTTTGGGGAGTATAACTGATTGATGTAAGACATAATAGTGTCTGTTTACCTGTAGGTGTGTTTTGTAAGTGTGATGTTAATTTTGACTATTTGCATGTTGTAAATGTTGAAAAACAATACTTTTAACCCACGGTAATAAAAAAAAAAGAACTTGGATTAGGGAGCATTTTGGAAAATACTATTGTTCTGTTGAATGAAATTTACTATGTGGTTCTTTAAAAATACCAAGGCAAATGTTGCTATTTGTTTCAAAATTCATTCTGTACAGTACATTTAATGTGCCAAAAACAAAACTGCAAAAAATGTAATATGTAACTGTATATATTTCATAAAGGGAGCACGGTGGCTTAGTGGTTGGCTCACAACGAGAAGGTCCCAGGTTTGCTTCCGACCTGGTCCTTTCTGTGTGGAGTTTGCATGTTCTCCCCTTGTTTGCATGGGTTCCCTCTCTGGCTTCCTCCCACTTCAAAAGACATGCAGGTTAGGTGAATTGTCAACTTTAAATGGACCATAGGTGTGAATGTGTTTGTCTGTCTATATATGTCTGCCCTACGATAGACTGGCAGCCTGTCCAGGGTGAACCCTGCCTCTCGCCCAATGACCGCTGGGATAGGCTCCAGCCCCCTGTGACCCTTAAATGGAATAAGTGGGTATAGAAAATGAATGAATGAATATATTTCATAAATGCAGTTGCAGACATAAGTTTACATACACCTTGGCTGAAAAAGTTTCCAACTCAATTTTTTTCATAGTGCAGAGCAGGTATCTTAGCCTTAGTGGATAAGGAGCTGGCCTGCCAATCTGTAGACCTGGGTTTTAATCCTGCTCATGCTAGGTGTCTGTTTCCTTGGACAAGACACTTAATCGGGATTGTCTCAGTCAACCCAGCTGTAAATGGGTACCGGCCTTGGCTTGGGAAGTAACCTGCGATGGACTGCCATTCCCTCCAGGGGGAGTTGTAGACTCTCATCCACTTAACGCTACGGTATCTGAAGATAATCCTGATACTGACGCCTATACAGTAAGTCCTATACAAAGCCCGACGCTGATGGGCGTCAGGCTTTGTATAGGACTTTCTTATTCTTCAGATATTCTATTTTATCAAACAATATGTGTTAAGTCAATTATAATGTCTAATTTATTTCTACATACAGTTATTTAAAAATAATAGTTGCAAAGAAGATTTATAATTTATGAAGGAGTTGGAGGCATCAGGTAGAAATGTGATATCGTCCACCTTTAAGAGAGCCGTGCTCCATCACCATGACGTGAAAAGCTTTCAACCAAGGAGGATGCCAATCATCCAAACCTGACATTAAAAAAGGCTTGAGTTTTGTCCTGGTGATCAACTGCAGTGTTTCACCAATAGTATTATAGGCCTGGCAACAAGAACCCCCACCAGGCCAGAAATATTTTTTTAATAATGCCAACAAAAAATAACGCTGCCAAAATAACGAAAAATAATGACACCTATCCATTAATTTGGAAGTCAATAATAATAATAATATATATATAGTTATAATAATTTTGGTGCTACCACAGCACTTTGATTATGGCTTTCCCTCACATACACTATCTTCTGTGGGGTAACTGTTTTTTGGAAATGATTTGACAGGGTGCTAATGGGATTATTATTATTTGATATTACTGGAGGTCATCTGACAGCAGTGCGATGTTAAAAACTCCCATTAAACAATCTCCTGTCCATTAGAAGGCGTCAGACGCCAAAGTCTGATATCTACTTGACATATTTTAATTCCTATCGACATAACAAAAGTCAGACATTGTCCCCATCTCTTTTTTTTTTCATGAAACCCCCCTCACCGTTTACACAATCCATTGGTGTCATTAAAACTCTGTTTCACAACAGACAGCTGCATTTCTGAAGGAAAAGTGTCATGAAAAAACAGCATCTCATGAAGTCAGCCTGAATCAGGGCTGCTAATGTGAGCCCTGTGGGCCACGTTTGGCCCGGCCTCCTTTAGTCTGGACCAGAGTGCCCGTAGTTAAACTTTGGAAAAAAAAAAGTGGGTGCTGGGGGGATTATAACAATAAATATGCACATGAAATTTTGCTTATACCCAAATATATTGTTTGCACCCATGCAGTTGGTGGAGGGGAGGTTAGTGATACTGAAACTGAGTGATCCTAGTCTTTGGGTATTCTTTAATATGCTCATGAGATTTTTCTATGTGATATACCCTCTCATATGTATTTTACTGTGAAATGTATGTTTTTGTTTTTTTGTTTTTTTTTACCAATGATCAGGCTTTGCAGGACTGTGGTAGGATTGCATAAATAATCACTTTACTCGAGCTTTTGCATTTTTGAGCACCTCATGTGCTATGCACCAAGCTATGCAACTCATGATTTGAGGGTTTTTAAGGTTTTTTTTAACTTTGTTTGTTTGTTTGTTTTCCAGTGACTACCACCGGGCCTGAAAAACATTCTGGGGGAAGCACTGAACTGTAAAGTTTTGTCTAACTTTTTATGGTGCTCTTACAGATTTTTTAGGGATACCTAAAAATGAGGTCTGTAATTTGATAATTTTTTTTATTTGATTTATTTTGGCAATAAAAGTACATATAAAAACATATATACATTATTATTGCCAAGGATAGCCCAAAAAAAGCTTCCAATAAAGGTGCTTATTTACACTGTGGTCCAGGCGTAACCAGGCGACAAACAAAACATCTTGAATTGTCTTGTCATCATCTTGTCTTGAATGAAGTACAAAAATAATCTCACATTTAATTTTTTTGGAACATGATCATTTAGATATTTCCAATTTCATTTTCTGTTGACCCACTAATGAATAAAATCATCAAACACTACATTTTTAATCAAAATTGTAGTGTGCCTAAAACTTTTGCACAAGTCTGTGTCAGGTATATTAATATTATGCAGTCATGGACACTTTAGACCAGAGCTTAAACCACACTGAGATATAAAAGTAGCCACAGATTTCAAAAGAATTTGTCATTTTTGTGACTTATTATGTCCAACTTGGAGACAAATCTGAAATCTTCTGACTATGAGTAAATATATGCATATTATGGCCAAATATATAAATCTATAATGTGTGTGTGTGTGTGCGTGTGCGTGTGCGTGCGTGTGTGTGTGTGTGTGTGTGCGTGTTCAGCCAAAACTGGCTGGACATCTTCACACTTGCTTTTGAGAAATCTTAATTCAACCTGAGAATCTTTTTCAACTTTGTCATAGAATATTTTATTTTACAGTTATTACACGTTTACACATTAAGCAGTACTAGGACTT
>OMMV01039917.1:0-10794 GCA_900302635.1 Chatrabus melanurus | reverse complement strand
ACGGGGAGCGTTGCCGAGTGCCAGCGCGCCAATGCGAAGCGGCTCTCTGGTCCCTGAAAGGTGAGGCCTTTGTTCAAGCGGCCGGGCGCCGCTCGCGAGGAGCAGCTGTTATCTGGTCCGAGCAGGAGGCAATCTGCCGCAGCCTCCGCGGCCCCGCGAGCAGTCAAGTATACTCACCTCAAAGGCAGCTAATGCTTGGCATACCGCAGCGAGTTGAGCATTACCCACGAGGTTGGCTCGCAGAACAGTCACAATTACAGCCATTAACATGCTTAATTAATAGATTAGTGTCAGATGAAGCAAAAATGATGCAGTCATCCTTTTTTTGGTTCAAGGCTCGGTGCTTTTTGTTTGCCCCCTCTCACTTTAGCTTCCCCATTACTCTTTGCGTCTCATGCGGAGAGAGAAAACGGCGGTCTGTCTGTTAATGTCTTACCTCCAGCCAAGAAGCTGCACCGCCATCAAAGATCTCACACCGGGCTCGTGGAGCACGCGGCGATGTCAGCCTGATGGAGAAGCTTATTTAATTAATGTTCTAGCAGTGTGGCCCCGCGAACGCACCATTGGCTGAGTGCTGCAGCAACAGCAGGATAATTCTGCTGACAGGTCCAGCTGTTGCCCGTCGCTACCCGCAGTGAGCTCCGCTAATTGTATCATTGTGAAGTACAACAAGGGCCTGTCGTCTTTGTGTGACTATCGCATTAGTCTTCACAGGAGATGGCTTTTAATAAGGCTAAAATGTACGACTACATGCAAATGTGTCGCAGGCAGAAAACACGTGTCTGCGAGCGAGAACAACAAAAATTCGCAGCAGCTAGCTCAGCTCTTTTCTCTTTCTACACCGACATGCTGCTAATGCTAACAGTGAGCACAACTAATTTGTTGGATAAAGGAGGTGGAAGGCCAGTCGCACATGTACTTTGGCTGCTCAGTAGACGAGTGTAAAATCGTTCACATAGTGATGCAAGCATGACATTTGGCATGTATGGCCCTTCTGTGGTATTCTTTAAGAAAAAACCATTAGCCACGTAAAAATCCAATATGACAGCCATATTTTTCAAAACGGCACATTTTATCAGAATATTTATTAAATACTGTATAAATCCAAAAATGTAGGTAATATTTTTACATTTGTTGTGTATATGTTAAATTACAAGGATAAATTAGTCTGTCGAGTCAAAAAATAGACATGAAAACTCCTTGAGAGCCATATTGTCAAAGACATTTCTTTGGTAACGTTACATTTATACAGACTTAGGAAGACAGTTGTAAAAGTGCCGCAAATTATAGAGGAATTCCAATGATGCCACAATGATACAGGTTGAAAGAATCTAATATAACAGAATAAAAGCATATCTTTCAAATGTTTTAATCAGGGTTAAAAGATAGACACATATACAGAACAGGTAAATGGACATTTACTCGGTTTTCTAGTTGAACAACATTGTTGAACGACCTAGGCACAAAAATGCACCTGTAGTCATTAAATGTGTGTTAGTTGCATGAATAGCTGCAGAAGCAAGAAGTACAACATAATCAATACAACAGACCACTAAATGAAAAGAAAAACAAAAAAACAAATGAGCTTGGTGTTATAATCACACAAAAGCGCAACTAAATGAGCAACTAAATGGTAATATTGGGTCCTTGTCGGCCATGTTGAAAAAAATGGCGGCCATATTGGATTTTGGTATAGCTAACCCCGAGGTACCCCTAGGAGTTTCTTCAGGCCTAATTTGATGCTTGCATCACAAAGTGAACAATTTGGCCAAAAAATGCACTGAGCTGCCCAACTATAAATTTCATTTTAGCTGTTTTTCCCACAATGTAGTTCAATCTTGCAAATTTAGCTTTGTTGAAGCTAAATTTGCAAGATTGAACAACAATCAAAGAAGTGTAGCACGTGTATCGCATGTGAGCTAACTGTGTCATGTTAATACAATTTTATTGACAATGTTGGCAAACTGTGCTTCAATGCACGGCACGCCTTGGCAACCAGCGCCAACGGTAAAACATAGCATTCTTCAGTACGTCGCCGAGGGCAGGTTCGTGGCATTTCAGTCGTTTTATCTTGCCCAAAAAATGGTTGCAAAGTTGGTTGCACCAACAACAGTTTTTAGGGGGAATATCTCATTTCACTTGATACTGAGCGAGGTTGAAGAGAGAAATGATTCCCGCCGATTCGGAGAGCCGTTATTCCCGCTAACACGAAACTATGGTGGCACAAATTGAATTATGTTTGTTCCTCGTGTTTCATAGGAGTTATGTTGTTGGTTCACATTCTACCTCTGCTTGTGTCGTGCTAATGAATATTTTGAATGTCTTAATTTAATTAATAAGATATTTATTTCAAATTCAGCAACGGGGCTTTGAATCACACAACTCGTGAATTATTCATGTGGATACTAAAATAAATTAAGTGTTTTATAGCAGTTTTATAAGATTAAACTCTGTGGTATGTGTTTTATTTTCTCATTTTAAATTTTCATGGCTAATATACCGACAATGGAGCAGCCCGAATTTGTCTGTTGTTAAGATTACGGTGCCGGGTTGCTATGCAGATTGCCTGATTGTGACGGCTTAGCGAAACACAAAGTATTGATCAATATGTGTTAAAAATAGGGGTGTGTATCATTTCTACTACACCGATATGATAAGTATCGTGGATTGAGCATCAGAATACTCAATACGTATCACGATATCGATACATCTATACTGCATATATAAATTATATTTCCAATACATGCATACATTGTGGTGTGTAACCCAGCTATTTAGTGTTGTAGTTACACTGCTTAATGTGTGCTCTATTAGTATTTTGCACATTTTCACCTTTTCTTTGGCTTTACCCTATCCCAAATTGACTTCACATTCTCTAGTATGTCCTGACGTCATCATCTATGTAGGCTGCATCTCTCCATACTTGACATTGATTGGCTTGTCGACGTGTGTGCGTCTGACGTCGGCTTGTTGTCAATTTGGTGTATAGTTCTGTTTGAACACATACACAAAAAAAGTTCTGTTTGAACGGAGAAAAATTAATGAACGGATTCTGGAGATCATTTGGATGAATGATCACTAATTGATTTGTCTGCTATGAGCCTCCATACCTTTAGGTCGACTTCACATTTTTACCCTGAATTCACACGTTTGGATTAAAACCTGCATTGGTGGTGTGGTATTTTTGCCAGCAGCACGCCACGGCACTCAAGAGGGAAATGTTTTCAACTTTTACTACCTGCCACAGCAACACACAGAATGGATGTTTTATCTTTAACAAGGAGAAAAGATGGACAGCAGCGCAGAGAGTCCCCGGTATGTGTGTGGTGGCCACCAGAAAAGGAGGAAAGGTGTGTATTTATTCTTAGTTTTTCACAATTTGCTGCTTTAAAATTGCGTTTCAATATATCGGAAACAATACCGGGAAGCATAACGGACATCTTATACCAGTGTTTCGATAATACTGTGAACCGGTATGGACCCCTCATTAAAAAGTATTAATCTGTAGAGATGCAAGTCTACAATCTCAAAGAAAAGAGAAAAAAAAGTACTCTGCTCATGAACTTTGTTTTACCCTTTGTAAAGTTGGCGGCTCTGGGTTGTAAGGGAGGTCATGTGACTGTGATGACACACCATCTTTCTCAATGAACTCCAAACTACCAAATTATAAACTGTTCCAAAAACAGTTCTATGTATGTTATAATTCATTGTAAGACAATTATGGATCTTATAAATGTATTTTCTACAAGTAACTGACTTATTATTATTCAGCTGAGCCAGATACCTGGCCAGGTAGCATGTAGCTGTCTTAAAATGGATTTTCCTGCAAGTAAATAATGTGCTGCACTAGTATGAGGCCATCAGGTAAAGCCGGGATCCTGTCAAGTTAGTGATTTTGTACTGAAAAACAAGCAATGCAGTTGCGATGTTAGATATTTATGTTTGATGATTAGCGTCACGTTGAAAACACAAAAAGAATCACTACTTCACCAAACTCCCAACTCCAGGGAGTAAAACAATCATGTGGATGAAGACTTTTGGGTGATTCCATGTCAAATCAACCAATATCCACAAAGGTTCCAGCAGCACCATCTCTGATTCGCCTGAAAATCACTTTGTTTGTGCCATTTGGTCCCAAAAGAAAGTAGGAAACATAGTTTTTTGCTGATATGCTTACAGGTTCTGCTTTTATACACTTTTTATATGGTGCTAGGATAAGTCCTAAATCTGACGGCCGTTATCCTGGTAGGTACTTTACAGGGTCATCATTCTTGAAATATACAAGCTCGAGACATGAAATTCACAGAATCAACTCCTTTTTCACAGGTAATTGCAAAGAAATCAAGGTTGCAGCTCTAGCCTGAGTGTGAAATTTTTTTATGGAGGGTTGGATTCTTGAAAAAAGCTAAAAAAAACAAGCAAACCATTATTTCACCCATGTTTTGAAAGGACTGCATGCTATTTAAATCAATAAATCAAGATTCTCAGTTACTGATTATTTAGCGTGTGTCAAGAACCACTGTTGGGGTATGACCTCCTTTAATCAGGGGCGAATCTGATATTTAGTGAAATTGAACCACATTTTTCACCACATGGGATAAATAGCGCCACTCTGAAACTTTTTAACAGTGAATCTTTATATACCAGTTATCAAAACTTCAAAAGAAGTAGTATAGTGCAGTCAAACAGGGACCGCGGCAAGAACGCTCCTTCTATGACCCTACGGACCTTGCGGCTGGCCGCTGCAAGGTCCTCATGGATCGACGATGTGTGACTGCGGTGAAGAGCGGACGATGAACCATCTGCTGGTTTGCCCTCAGCTCCCACGACCATGCTCCTCAGCAGCCCTGAACACCCTGAATGACGAGGCCAAACCATGCGTCCAGCACTGGATTGGAGTTGTAATAGGGACTGGAGAAGAAGAAGAACTTCAAAAGATTGAATTGGTGTTCTGTCTCTGTTTCAGAGTGCTGCTATTTATCCCACATGGTGAAACATGTGGCTGTGTTTCACTAAATTTTAGATTCGACCCTGATTAAAGAAGGTCTTGTGGACACAATAAACAGTTGAGTACCCCAACAGTGGTTCTAGAATGTCTGTAAAGACCCATGCTATATACTCAATAACTAGATAACTAGGACTCATGATTTTTTAAAATTAAATGGCATGCAGAATCCTTTCAAAACAAAAAAAATGTTCATGAATAATAAAACATTTTTACACTCAGGCTAGGGCTTTTTTTTTTTTTTGCAACCAGCAGTGAAAAATTGGTTGATCCTGTGAATGTCATGCTTCTAGCTTGTATATTTCAAGTATTATGGTCCTGTGAAGTACCTACCTGAATGACGGCCGTCAGATGTAGGCTTTAACCTACCCCCATACATTGGGGTGTAAAAGCAATACGCGTACACATATTAGCAAAAACCTGTTTCCGACTTTCTTTTGGGACCAAATGGCGCAAAGAAACTTGACTATGAAGCAAATCAGAGGCGGTGCTGCTGGAGCCATTGGTTGAGTTTATGCAGAATGACCCTGTTGTCAATCAAAAACACCAAATCTCTGGTTCCAGATTCAAACACAAGATAGGTTCTTGCTTCTCTGTGTTTAATATCATTGTTGGAATAAATGGACTTCTGTTTGTTCAGAACATTTTCTGACATAAACCAGCAGATAATCACAAGTTGTAAAATAATGGAAGCTCTAGTACAACTGTTGCTTCTTCTTTTCTTTTTTTTACTCTCAGGAGAACCGTGCAGGTTTTTCTCCGGTTCTACCACATCCCGAGGCTCAGCAGTCTCAAACTGTCGATGCATTTGTCAAACGCTGGCGCTCTGAAGATTAGAGAATTCAGCCAAAAGCTTGGCAGCGCCTGATCTGGCAAATTCAGGCAACAAGTGTTTTTTTCTCACCACTGTGTTTGCGACGACCGGCAGCGAGCCTTTGAGCCAGGTGTTCAGTCCTGTGTGGCTCCGGCGGGGCAGTTAAGTGGCCAATGTTTCAGGCCTGTGCTGGCACTGGGCAGCCCCCCACACACACTTTACCTTCGCACATGAACGGTCGTGTTGGTTCACGTAGTCAAGTTATGGTTTATTGATTTTTCATCTTCTATATGCAACCTCGTCTTCCTACATCCATCTGTTCCTGAAAGTTGTGTTTTTGCCCAAACAGCACATTCAGTAAATGTAACGCGTGGGCAAATTGATCGTTGTGACACGATGTGGGTGGGAATGTACCATGATTCCCGAGCTGGAATGGAAGGGGGGTCACCCTGGGCCTCGCTCCCAGATCATGACTCGGGGGAAAAAAATGCAGAGTCAAATTAAGTTGAAGGAATGTGTTTTATGTGGGAACTATAAATAAACAGGAGCGCTCTGTTGCTGCATGTCTATTGAGATCCAGGTTAAGAAGATTTATTCAGACAGCGATATCACATTTAGTGTACAAGATGTACACATTTTTGACAAGGAGGGAAAGAAAACTGAGTGATGCTCATGGAGCGGACGCATGAGTCAAAACAAAACAAACAAAAATCAAACAGACAACATCTATCTTTAGCTCCACGTGGTAACTTGTGAAGGAGAAAATACAGTCTGTTCCATAAGTATTTGGACAGGGATAATTTTTGGAATTTTGCCTCTGCACAGCAACGCAATTGACTTAAATTGAACCAATCAAGATATGCTTATAGTGTAGACTTTCAGGTTTAATTCAAGGGGTTTACCAAATATTGCATTAACCATTTTGGAATTACAGCCTAAATACACAGTCCTTCCATTTTTAGAGGCCATAAGTAATTGGACGTTTGACTGACAGTCGGTTTCATGGTCTGTTCCCTCATTATTCCATGGCAAATTCCAAAATTCCAAGAGTTGAAAACACTAAATATGTCCAGAGAGAGTTGGTGATGTAAGCTTAAAGCATCATAATTAGGCTGAAAAAACAAACAAAATAAATCTATCAGACAGACAGCAGAAAATTTCTTCCGATGATCAAAAAACACCTTAGGGAGTTTTTCCTGACCACTCTTGCCAATGTGCTTGCTCAGGAGGTGGGTAAGTTTAGACCTTACTCACGTGACGCACCTTGGGGTGACTTGTGTTGTGATTTGGTGCTGTATAATTGAATTGAATTGACCGGGGACCAGTATATTCACACTAACCGCAAAAGACACCAGCTCAGATTATAATGAAGAAGAAGGAGAGCCTTTATTTGACATTGTACATTACATACAATGAAGTTTGTTGTTTGTATTTCGTCCATCCTAATTATAGATAGACACGCAGTCCGACCACTTGGAGCAATGGGGCAGCCATGATCCAGTGGTCAGGGACTAACTCCAGGTTTGTCATCAGCAGTTCAAGGAGCGTGAACCAAAAGTATATATTTTGATGAATGAATGGAATTCCAAACAGACATGGAGAGAACATGCAGAAGGAACTGGAACCTATGACTTTCTTACTTTGACTCAAGAATACTAAGGATTGTGCCACTGTGCTGCCCTAATGAGCCATTCAGCCACATTCAGAACAGTTTCAATGTGAAGCTATGAGTTTCAACAAATAGAACATCAAACACCTGCCTTCTAAGTAACGGCAGTCCACCATTAGAAATCACTTATTAAATATTTGTGAGACTAGATGTCTGGTACTTTTTGAAGGATCCTTGGGTACCACTGGGGTGACTTTGTGTCAAATGAGTGGTTATTTTCAAGAGGTGGAAATGGACCGGTTATCTGCCTGGGTGATTGCCATCCAGGACCCAAGGTGGTTCTGGTGACACATGGCACCAGTGCATGCTCCTGGACTTGACCATTACAAATTATGGTGTCCAATCATTTTAAAATCCTACCTGCCTAGTTTACATTGTGATTTAGTGATCTAGATTAACTGCATATTGGGGACATACAGTATAGTTTAAAATATTTGCAGAATGACTTTATTTCTGTTGTATTTAGGCACCAATAGTTTGCCTAAAGACTCTGTGCTCTGCACATTTCCCTGAAATCATGTTGCCAGTTGCAAGCATGACCAGCACATTTAGAATCGGGTATTGGTTTGATTCCATTGGCTCAGAGAGGACACGCCGGCGCCGACACTCCGGCTACCGCCTGCACCGTGAGCGCCCAGCTGACGGCGTCACCTGTGGAAATGACACGGTGTCACCGTGCACACTTGAGCAAAACACTTTAACAGGCAGTTGTTCCGGCAGCATCTGTTTTGCAGCTGACATTATCTGCTTCCGGCGTGTCATGCATAATGCTCAGTACAGCGATGGGATACGTGTAATTTGTCAGGAAAATCGCCAGCTTTTTGTTCTGCCAGTTTCAGAGGAATCAGATACTGTCTAAGCGTCTCACAGAAGAATGAAAGGCAATTTATTCATCAAAACGTGCAATCTGCTTTAGCTCCGCTATACCTGACAGCCTTTTCACTTCCCCTACTTTAATACTTTAAACATAAAAGGCCACACCGGCTTCAGTTAGCAGCTGCTCAGCCTCCACGTGACGCTTCTCAGCGGCCGCCACTGTACAAGTTACTTTCAAGATCATACAAGGTGATAATTGTAATTACTCCTTGCAGTTAGTTGTTTAGCTTTTCCATTTATAGCTGTCATTAAAGCACTGGATTTGCACTCTGGCTTGCTGTTGTCGAAAGCTCATTAACTCCAAAATAAACACACACACGTGCACAAGAGCTGGACACGCGTCTGATTATTATGATTGATTTGTTCTTTTTTTTTTTTACTCCTGTTTGTTGCTTTAACGCCACTGAAGATTAAACTGAGAGAAAAAGTTTTTGATCAACGTCTTTATCACTCAGATTATCAATCTGTCCAAACGTGGCTTTGTATCAAAAAGCCTGCAACAAAATAACATAGGAACCAAAAAATTAATTTTTTGTTAGCGCTCCCCTGTGACAATGTGCTAACGATAATAGGTTTACATGTGGGAAAAAAACATAAAACCAATAATATAAAACAAAATTGTATCTGTAGCCTTGTATCTGTTATGGGGCCACCGAAGCATTGAGAAAAGTGAAACTTGGACCAACTTTAGCCCTAGAACACTAACGTTTAGTGATTATATCTGTGAGAAATCTCCTAACATTAGTGTTCTTAGGTTAAAGATTTACCTAAATGTATTTATTTCTCTCAAAGTAAACTTATAATTTATGGTTTCAACCATATTATAAACATACTTTGAGAAAAACTAACAAATATAGGGGTAACAAATGAGTAATTGTTTATCCCTCATCAGTACACTTGGGGTCTAACCAGACACCAGGTGTATATTTTTTGATATATTTTCTGAACCGTTATAAATATTCAGCTGAAATTTTATATACTTGTCACCTATACAGCAGTCTTCAATGTCTCGTATTTTGATCCAGTTTGATCAAATACTGTGGGCTCCATAATAATTTTTCTTAAGGGGTCCGCTTGGACCCCAGTTTGATATAATGGTATCTGGTTGGAGTCCACAGCAAAAAATTTGAGCTTTGTGTCAATTTTTCATAACTACTGAACTGTCAGAGCAGTTTTTATTCAGGATATTTGCATAAGAGCAACTGCAATGAGTAGGAGTAGGTATTCAGTTTTTGTACTGAAGAGTTGTGTTCAAAAATGAGAAAAAGCCATCAAAATAGATATCTGCAAGACTGGCATAAATAAAAACATGTTAACAGTATTAAAGAAGTAGTAGTTCTGGTGGGGACCCCAGGTGTAGAGATTAGTAAGTTTCACGACGTGTACTGATGAGGATTAAAACTGATTCAAATATCACTTTTTCCAGTGAGCCCCACATGGTATTTTATTAATCTTGTGTGAACAAGAACTTTTTATCTTGTTCACATAAGATAATTATCCTATTATCTTGAATAGGCAAGAAAATTATCTTATGGGAACAACTTATCTTGTGCATACGAGGTAATTTACTATAAAGGAATTCGGCCCTTTGCCGTGCAGCTTGCCTGTCATGTGTTTGTCTTCTCAAAATGGAGAAAACTCGGGTTTGATTTTCTCCACTTTCACAATGAAATTCTTCCTATGGCCGGCACAAAAACAAAGTTCTCAGCAGGAATTTTCTACTGCATATTTTAAAGGACACCAGGCTTAGCTAACATAAAGAGTGTGTGGATTTATACTGTGTAACTGACTTCATCAGTGATCAATCAGAAACATCAGAGAAGCTTCGATGGATGTTCAGAAGAAAATGGACAAAGACAAAAAAAGCCAAGTCGCTGAATCCTGAGCGTTCGTTGCACAAACGGCACCAAAGACTTTATATAAGACATTTTTACTCAAACGGACCAAACTATTTCTGGCATGATGACAGTAAAACCTTTTGATGTATGCTGAAAATAATTTGACCGAATGCTTCCAAAACACGGCCCAACATAAAGTATTATATGAACGACATGAAATGTTACGCAGTGGCTCTTAACACAGTGCAACTAATGCTGAACGTGCCCACAACACATGAAGCCAAATGTCAGATTGTGTGCTCATTAATATCTTGTGCTGAGAACTCATTCCCACAAGATAACTAGTTCCCAAAAGACAATACCTTGTTTGCACGAGATGACATTCTTGCACCTATGAGATAACTCATCTCCACTAGATGACATTCTTGCACCTGTGAGATAACTCATCTCCACAAGATGACATTCTTGCACCTATGAGATAACTCATCTCCACAAGATGACATTCTTGTGAGCACAGGATCATAACTTGTTGCCACAAGATAATTATCCTGCATCCCAAGACAATACCCCTTTCCCAGAAGATGATATTCTT
>OMMV01039911.1:4702-15113 GCA_900302635.1 Chatrabus melanurus | reverse complement strand
CTGACAGGGGTATGTGTGTGAAGTTGGAAATTGAAGGGGTGATGAATGTCATCAGTGCATATGCCCCACAGGTAGGTTGTGAGATGAAGGAGAAAGAAGATTTCTGGAGTGAGTTAGATGAGGTGGTAGAGAGTGTACCCAAGCATGAAAGAGTTGTGATTGGAGTGGACTTCAATGGGCATGTTGGTGAAGGGAACAGAGGTGATGAGGAAGTAATGGGTAAATATGGTATCAAGGAGAGGAATGTGGAAGGGCAGATGGTGGTAGATTTTGCAAGAAGGATGGAAATGGCTGTCATGAATACTTATTTTAAGAAGGAGGAGCACAGGGTGACATAAGAGCCTATCCCAGCGGTCATTGGGCGAGAGGCAGGGTACACCCTGGACAAGCCACCAGTCTATCGCAGGAAAAGCAGATATAGTTTGTGCAAATATTTAACACTGAATTAAACTTTCACCTTCAAATTCACACCGACGTGAAATCACAAACTATGTGGACACGGTGGTGCAACAGAAATAACCGGACACATAGCTTCACAGTACAGCTACAAGCAAAGATACTATTAACAAGGTCAATACTTACCCTAACCTGCACCGCTGAGCCAAACCTCTAACACCTTAGCAAGGTATAATCTACAGTAGCAATTTTCATCACAATCCACGAAGCCCTCTTGGTGTTATTGCATACACTAGGTTTCAGAGTCTCAGGCCTCTGGTGGCCACAGTCAGAATTATAACACACCCAATGTCAAACTTGCAGAGGGTCTTCGTGAGTTGGCTTCTGTCACTAGTCTCCTTATTGCATGGTCACTTAGTTTTTGAGAACTGCCTACTTCAGACAGATTTACCAAACAGGACCATACTGTTTGTATTTCTTTATGGTTGATGGAAATTAAGTCCAAGCAAATGTTCATGTATCCATTTCTTGACTTGTCTAAAGAAAACTGGCTGTAAAAGTGATTATTTGTATTCAAAATAATACTTATATTTAGCTTGTCCAATTACTTATGGCCTCTGAAAATTGAGGGATTGTGTATAAAAATGTCTAATTCCTAAACGGTTAATGCAATATTTTTATTAAAACCCTTGAATTAAAGCTGAAAGTCAAAATGACAAACATCTTGATGGTTTCATTTCAACTCCACTGCGGTGGTGCACAGAAAAGTGCCCCTGTCCAAATACTTATAGACCTGACTGCACTAAGTCAGGGTTTTTTTTCTTTTTCTTTTGACATCTTCGTGACTGCAGCGGTTTTGCTTTAGGTTTCGGCCAAAGTCTCACTTAACCTCACAGTTGTGATGTCACAAATTTGTGTATGATAAGCTCCGCCTCTTCTTGACAATGTGCAAAAAAATGAACAAATTCCAGCAAAATGGCTGAGTGTCAGAGTGCACCCGACAAAGCTGCAGGGATTTTTATCCGCTTCCTTTTACATGGAGGTGAGTTTCAGTGTTTCACTTTGTGATGTCACACCAGTGATTGTGTAAGCTCCCATCAATCATGTCAGACTTCGACAGCGCTGCTGTTCATCTCCAAGACTTTTGTAGGAAGTCATTGGAGATGCTCGGTGAGCGCGCACGGCAGCGTTGTCTCACGTCGGCCCATTTAACTCTGAGGCGCCGGCGCAGAGTCATAAATCCAGCTGCTGCATAAGAACCATAATGACTACAGACGTGCGACGACATTAAAGCTGAACACGCACAATAAAACCACAAACGTTCTGATGAATCCACAGCTGGGATAAAACGGTAAATTAAAAAGTCAGTCTCCTGCAAGATTTATTTTTCTGTTAACCATTTGAAACAGTAACGGTTTGGCAAAAGGACCCCAACGCAGAGAACCACAATGATGGAAGGTAAAAGCAGGCACAGTAGGACAGTCTTAAAGTGACAGGCAAACAGACTTGGCTGTTAACAGGCGGAGGTCAGGCACACGCGCAATGAGTCCAACAGGTAACAGTTTTTCTATGGGAGGCAGCAGAGGGTTATCAAAAAACAAACAAAAAAAAAAAAAAAACAGGCAAAAAGTCAGTAACAGAGAGTATCATACCAAGCGATCCATCCAAGATGACAAAAAACAGGAACACGGGATGGCAGCAAAGGTCTGTAACAGGACGGCAAAAACACTGGAAAAAAGCACGGAGTAATAACGCGAGAAAGCAGGATGAACCTGTACAATGTGGTGACAAGGGAACGCTCTAAGGGCGGTTATAAAGGCAAACAATCAAACGTGGAAGTGCAGAAACACGTGAAACTGGAAGGCCAGAAACAGGAAGTGAAGCTACACCAAACTAACACAGGAGTGTCAAAGTCAAAGTGCCAGAGATTCTTTACCACGGGGGAGAATTAACCAGATACACGGAGAACAACACACGGAGAATAAGGCCAGAAACAGAATATCGCGGAGATCAAACCTAAACACCAAAACGTGAACCATGACGGAAGCTATTTTTTTTCTAATTTGTTTCTGATTTTTCCCCTTTTTCTCCCAATTTGGTAGCCAATTGAACCCCTAGTTTTTGACCCAATATCACGTGAGCAACCCTCGCTCAAGGATTCGGCGTCCTGCCTCTGCCCCCCTGTGGCCAGAATGACAGGCCGCCTTCTTCAAGCCGTACCTGTCCTGCCCCGAGGCGTCCAGGGACATTTACAGTTGGCTCATCCTGCAGAGTCCCTCCCCCCTCCCTCGGAGCGGCGAGGCCAATTGTTGCACCGGCCATACTCGGATCTGGCAGGACCGGGAATCGAACCCCGGTCCTCGGTGGGCATCTGCACCAAACTAAAAGCTTGACGCTTAGACTGCTACGCCACCGTGGCGCCAGAAGCTGGTTTATGCAGGTGTGTGCGCACACGTGTGGGTTTATATTCACCCAGAAAGAACATCAAAGTTTGTCGTCTGCAGAAGAGTCGGTCCACTAACATCAATCCAGTCGGCCTCCATCTGACGGTCAGCACGAGTACTTGATACGTTAGGAGTCAGAATTTATGAAGCCTGTTGGAAATATTGGCTGTTATAAAGAGAAGAACATGTTCACTTTCGCTGATGATTGATGCGTGGAAACAGGAGTTAAACTAGATGGAGCAACTCGTAGAGTGCAGAGAGCGCATTGCCTGTCAGAGAGGGCAAAGGTCACCACAAGTGGAACAATAACAACAGAAATGAGTAAACAAACAGATGACAGTCATAAAAAAAAAAAAAACTTCAATGACCAAACAAAGTAAAAAGGGTTCAAATTAGAAGAATTATTGAAGAACGGCCGTGTTAAAATTAAACAAATCAAAAAGGCTACACTTGATTCCACCAATCCTGGGTGTGGAGAGGTGTGGCCTATCAGGTAAATAGCCTCCAGGCCTGCAGAGGGCAGTAAAAAGAGGCACAAACAAAAATGTACATTTGGCATAACAAATGGGGTAAAAAAAAAAAAAAAAAGCTTTGTATGATACAGAGTTATTATCCAGCACATACCCTGATGCTGTGGTACAACATGAGGAGCCCCAAAAATCACTAACAGGACCCCATCTGCACACTGGAGGCCACAGGCACTGCAGGATACTCAGTCCAGCCGCCATAGGCCATGGGATGAGACCAGAAATTATGGCTGGAAATTAAGTTTCGTTTGCCGGGTGAGCGAACCAACAGAAAACACTTGTTTTAGGGTAATTTGAGGGCGCCCTTCCCAAAAAAATAGTTTTCTGGAGTGTGAAGTTGCACGTTAATTGCCTATCAATCAAAGTGTAATTGGCTCGTAATGAGCAAGAAAAACCCCCGCTAGCTGTCAAACCAAACTATTCTTAAGTACCTTCATTCATTCATTTTCTGTACTCTCTTACTCCAATTAAGGGTCAGGGGGGTGCTGGAGCCTACTCCAGCGGTCATTGGGTGAGCAGCTTCTTAAGTACCTTACATGCTGAAAATTTAGATGATTTTTCAGGTACTCATTATTTTTGTTGGCACTACTGTCATCTAAATCCAAATCTGAATACATGTCAATATGAATTAAATCCCAATCGATTTGCTGAGAAATTGTCTGTTTACAGAACTGTCTCAGTTTCAACTCAACCTGAATACCAACATTACTTCAGTTTTACCAACAAAATTCTGAATTAAACACTAAACAAAGATATTATGTCACTAATTAGTGATGGACAATAGCATCCAGGTTAAAATTTGACTTTTTTTTTTTATCCTATGCAGTCGTTTTCCACTTATTCACTTGTTACCTGCTTCACTGTCTGTTTATTTTGTACCTCGGTGAAGATCTGCAGATCTCAGTTTCATGCAGTTAGAATGTTTTGTGTTCCAGCAAAATGGGAATTATTATAATTTGTATATGGTAATGTATTATAGTTTTTATATATATATATATATATATTATATAGTTTATATATGTATTATAGTGTTGTAACAAAATGTGCAATTTGTTTTTCCAGAAAAATGTGTTTTAATATGTGATCTTTAAGGTGTAATTGACACATTTTCTATGAGTCGTCACAAACGAAATTTCATCTTTCCAGACCTCGTCCCACGGCCTACACCGAGTTATGTGGAATATTTTTAATGCCCGATTATAAAAAAATAAAATAAAATTCTCAGTTTTTCATTGCAATTAGTATTTTTCATGCCAAATATGAATCAAACCAGAACAGTAAGTGAAAAAGACTACGGTCAGCAGGTGTGAACATGAAGACATCTGAGCAGAAAATCTTTTATACTTCGCCCGAGTCAAACTGTTGCCGTAATATGTAACCTTTGTAATATTTGTACATTAAGTTGTAATTTTGCATTTTTAAGCAGACCTAAAGAGATAATTTCCCAGAGATTCTCAGGATGAATGGGTTTTGACGTTAGCACTCGGCTTGTCTCAGCAGACTGCTTCGGCCATGGCTTCAGCACACGTACAGGGGGCGTGTCCTACATACCCAGTTTGTCCTCGTTGAATCTGTTCAGCAGTAGCAAGCGGAGGGACCCCGTGGCCGTGGTTCAGGAAAACAAACGGCGACTGGCCCTCCACGCTGGTTTCCACCCTCGGCCGCTACGCCCGGTCAAGGTATGGAACTGTTTTCCCCATCAGTCATCGATTGAGATGGCAGCACACACTGAGATTGTAGATTCACTGTGGGATCAGTTGGAAAAGTCCTCACTACGTTTACTTTCTTTGACAGCCTGCACTTTGTGGCGAGGCGTGAACAACAGTGTTGATGCCGGCTGATAAATTTTCCATTGTCTCATGTTGACTCACAGTAGAAATAAAGTGACTAAAGTTCAACATGAGACTAGAAGAAAATTCCCGTGGCTGACTTAAGTCCAGTTTTCACATCTGTCGTACTGCATGTTGGCGGCGGTTGTGTGGCTGTTCACCCTTTATAGTTACACGCAGCCACTGGGGGGCAAGAAGCCCAAAGCCAAACTTGTCGCCAGTATCCTCATGTAATATGACCGTATGTTTTTAGAGAAGATATTTTGTTCCCCCCCAAAGTGCAGTTGTCCAACAACAGTATACCTATGGCAATTTTTCTGACCTTCCCAGCAGGGGTCATGACCACTGAAGTATGCACTTAAATTTTAAGGCATCTTAAAGTAAAATTTAGTTTTAAAGTCTCACGAGCACATTGACTACCAGTCACGTAGTGACGGTAAGTGCCCTAAAATACCAACAGAAAATTAAAGGGGAAATACTGTGTAATTTTAAAATGGTCAAAGACTGAGCGACTGGTTCATTAGCAGTGAAAATACCGTGCCATCTGTCTATTTTTTTTTTCCCAGAAAAGAAAAAAAATAGCCAAAGTAAAGCAGTGTGCAACAGGAAATTTCTTTTCAGGATAGAGAACTGACAAAAATATTAAAAAATAATAATAATAAAATCTAACCTTGGATCATTAAGGGCTCGAGGCTGACCCTGTGTTATTTCTCCCTTTTCGTCTTCTTTTGAGGCCCAACAGTGAAAATAGTATCTGTTGTGTTGTCCTCTGTCAAATCCATGTGGTTTCTGGGGAAATTCCCTTTGACAACTAAATGTAAACAAAACCACGTGACCTCAGAGCCTCGCTTTCACCTCACTGTAACAAACGGGGGTTTTCCCAAAATAGATGCCATGCATTCTCCACAATTTGGGTTCAAACCTACCAGAAAACGGCTGAGTGTGAAAAAAATTCAGGGAGTTAAGCGCTATAACTTTGGTGAATGGTCAAGTAGGTATCATTTGTTCTGTCTGTCAACAATTGAGGGAGCTGTAGCTAAAAGAGAGTCAAAATGGTGACATTCTGTGGGGCATGAAACATCTGACCTTTTGCAATCTGGGTATATGCACTTTCAATGAGGTCGTGTAAGCAGCATGTATGCAAATGTTGAGTTGCCTGGAGTGTGTCATTGCTGAGGACACTGGCCACAGAAACCTTGAAAGGTTTATATGTACAAGAAGATACACATTTTATCGAAGTCAGGTGGATTTGTGCCACAATCTGCAAAGCATCACAACTTACAAAAATCAGTAATTACAGCGTAAAACACAAACGATGCCCTGTAAAGATATAAACGTGATATTTGTAGACAATAAAAATAAAAAAAATCCCAATCTGTAGAAGCGATTATTCAGCAGGGGCAATTTGGATATGTGCCTTTTCATTGGCTGCAGCTTTGGGGCTTCATGACATCACCTGTCGGCTCTGCTGTTTCTTACAGGTGAACCACGCCAGTGACGTCTGGGTAATGGGCAAAGCTGAGCCAGAGAGCTACGACGCCATAGTAACCAATCAGATGGGGGTTGTTATCGCAGCTCCAGGAGCTGACTGCATGCCAATCCTCTTTGCTGATCCGGTGTCGAAGGTCATTGGAGCTGCTCATGCAGGTGGGCATCAGAATAACCAGAGAAACAGAAGTTTGATCTGATGCTGAGCTGCTTCTTTTCGTCTCAACCTCAGGCTGGAAAGGAACGCTGATGGGTATTGCTATGGCAACAGTGGATGCCATGGTGAGGGAATGCGGTTGCCAGGTGAGCGACATCATGGTGGCCATCGGTCCGTCAGTAGGAGCATGTTGTTTCAGGCTGGAGCGAGAGGAGGCGCTAGAGTTCAGCTGCATCCATCCCGACTGTGTCCCTGATCCACAGTCAGCCAAACCACACGTCAACATCCGCCTCGCTACCAGGTACAATTCCTCCGGCTTAAAAAACATATCCAGCAGTCTGACTGCTGTAACTCGATTAATCGTTTGTTCAATGAGAAATAATTATTTTAAACCAAAATCATCTGGGACTTTATCAATGGTAGTTTTTCATCTTTTTAAGCAACAATGGCCAAACAGTGGAGTCAAATCTTTATTTTGTTGGTGTGACACCTGAGAACTACCCGTATACCATTTTTCATCTTTTTGTTTGACGCAACAAATTTAATTCTTTAGTAGCGAGGTAGAGCGATTCTAAATCCATTCTTTTCTCTTTTTTTAAACAGCCTTTACTCTGATGTATTTCTGAGTAAAACCAGCCTCAGGATTCACAAAAATCCACACATGCTGGTGACACTCAGAATACTGACTTTTAAGGTGGAGTCCCTTTTGGTTTTTTTAACCATTTGTCATAAAAAGGATTACATTCAGAACCACTATAATGCTGTTCCTTAGTGTTCAAATAAAGGATTCACAGTCTTATATCACCAATATGATAAAAAATGCCCTCATCTGGAAACGGTTTAGGATTTTGACCCACATGGGTTCAAATACAGCGACAAGACTTTCTGTGGCGATGTTGTAGATGACGTAAGTGTTTGTGACCCTCAAACAGCAGACGTGGTCAGTTGCCATGTAACTTTGGGTTTCTTTTTTAAAAACTTGCTTTAAAAAAGAAAAAAAAAATCACTGGTGAGGCAGTAGTTTTTATTAAAGCTTTTTTTTTTTTTTTTTTTTAAATGGCTGCCGGATAGGAAAATCTGACAAGTGCCTTTTAAAAAAAAATAAAATAAATATAGTCGTTATTTTTTCACCCAACGCACTGATTGCCATTATCGTCTGCAAGATCTGACAGACCAAACTCACTATATTTCCAATGGAACCCCCCAAAATAAATACTTTACTAACTATAATTTTGTGATACTGCACAGAAATCAAAGTACTTTATAATAACTAGATTTCAAGTTTTAATTTTGTGGACAATCAAAGGGGACTACACTTTTAAAATTAACCTGACAGTTTTAAAGTCATCATACAAATAAATTATAAAACAAATATTTTATACCCCAGCAGTGAACACTTTCTAAATGTTTTGTTCGATGTGCATCTGATGGTATTTTGTTACAGCTGTGAAACTCTTTGTGACTTACAGTACGTCGACTGTCTGCTCGCTCTGTGCCAACTAAATCAATGGCGTTTTCCTTCCCAGACTCCTCCTCCAAAGAGGCGGGGTTCTACCCGAGCACATCCATGACGACACAGTGACGGACAGGTGTTGTGTGACATCATGCACCTCGTGTCACCCCGAAGATTTCTTCTCCCACATCAGAGACGGAATCAACTTTGGCACCCAAGTGGGTTTTCTATGGATCAAAGACGAACCGATCAGACAGAACAGACAAACTCTAAACTGGATTTAAGCCGACTAAGCTAAACTGCTTTTGACTGCTTGTCAACAAGCAGGTGAATATATTTGGATTTTGTACTGTTCTGGTTTTGGGAAAAAAAGTTATTTTTACATAAAAGCATCTCAACACTTTTCATGCGATCCTGTTTCGAATGTGTACACACAAAATACAGACGAAATATAAAGCTTTAGAAAGAAACTACATAAACAGTCACATTTTATAAAAGTAATATTTATTTTTAAACTGACAATTACATCATCATCTGTAGTCTGGGTTTTTTTTTTGTTTTAAAAGGTCTTTATTTACAGCAGTCATACGTCATATAGGTAAAACTTTGTACCAAACAGCTGAAATGAATAAAACATTTGGACGTTGACTGTTGATCACAGCACATTAAGAGTCAAAAGCAAATAATGAGTACGTGTGTGTCGTGTCAGTTTGGAATCAAATCAGGTGGATGAATTTCAGCACTTTTTGTGCGTAGACCTGCTGTTAAAGGGCCAAAAAGTTCCCGGCCACTTCAGAGCGGTTTCTTTTCCCCTGTGTTATTACGCCGTTATTTCAACAAGTCGGCAGATAAAAAGTCTGGCATTCAGGCCATGTTTTACTCATCTGTGATCACAGATTTTACAAATAATTTGTGTTGACATTTTTCCTTTTAGCTGAGCGGATACGTGTAAAATCGTTCACATAGTGATGCAAGCATGAAATCTGGCATGTATGGCCCTTCTGTGGTATTCCTTAAGAAAAGAAAAAAGAAACCAGTCATGTAAAAATCCAATATGGCGGCCATATTTTTCAATATGGCGGCCATATTTTTCAAAATGGCCATCATAGACGGCACATTTATTAATTACAGTATAATTCCAATATTTTTGCATTTGTTGTCTATATGTATGTAAACTTGCACGCTATATTAAATTAAAAGGATAAATTAGTCTACGAGTCAAAAAATAGACATGAAAGCTACTTGAGAGCCATTGTCAAATACATTTCTTTGGTAACGTTACATATATACAGACTTAGGAAGACAGTTGTAAAAGTACTGCAAATTATATAGGAATTCCAATGATGGCACAAAGATACAGGTTGAAAGAATCTAATATAACAGAATAAAAGCACAGCTTTCAAATGTTTTAATCAGGATTAAAATATATACAAATATACACAACAGGTAAATGGACATTTACTGTTTTCTGGTTGAACGACCTTGTGGGCACTGATAATAGCCATAACTATTATGATCATTTTTACAGCCTAAGTTGTATTAAACTGAGAGACGGTATTCACAGTGTTTGGTTGAATGAATTGAAGGCAGATCTCATCCACACTTTATAGTCAATACAATAGACCACTAAATGAAAAGAAAAAAGAAAAAACGAGCTTGCATGCCTGGGGGTGTTATAATCATACAGAAGCACAACTAAATGGTAATATTGGATCTTTGGCAGCCATATTGGATTTTGGAATGGCAAACGCTGTTTTTGTAAAAAGGTAACTAGGAGTTTCTTCAGGCCAAATTTGGTGCTTGCATCACAAAGTGAACGAGTCGGCCAAAAAAAATGCATTTACCTGCCCCACTATTTCCCTTAAGAACTTAAGACTTGGACCTTTGCTCTCCTGCAAAGGTATCGGTATTGCCACACACCTCTGTCCAGTGATCTCATGACTCCATAAACTCTTCCCAGGTGTCAGTCTGGGTCCTCGGCCTTTGAGATCAAGAGACACCTGCGAAGAGTTTATGGAGTCATGAGATCACTGGACAGAGGTGTGTGGCAATACCGATACCTTTGCAGGAGAGCAAAGGTCCAAGTCTTTAAGGTCCAGGTGCTTGGAAATCAGAGG
>OMMV01039910.1:0-12792 GCA_900302635.1 Chatrabus melanurus | reverse complement strand
TAGAAAGTGTTGAAACAAGAAGGGCAGTCATTATTGGAGTATCTCTGGCCCAACTCCTTTTTGTGCTTCTGCACCAAAATGTATTCATATCTGTACCAATTTATGAATTGGTTCCTTAGTAAAATATTCTATTTCACAATCTTTGTAATAAATGTTAAATCTTGACACACAGCCAGGTCACTTATGCCACTGTCACATAAAGGTCACTAGAAGTTAAGATGTTTGTCACACAGACAAAAACGAAGCAGGAGCTGAGAGGCAAGAATCCTGCAGAAACATTCTCAGTTCAATCATTCCAACATTTGTACCAGGTTTTGTAAAAATCCATTTATTATTAAAATGGCCTAAAATATTTAAACGTGTTCTGAACCTATCTTTTGTCTGAACATTACCCAAAATTTAATGGAATCTCTTCCATAATATGCCCAATGCTTTCATCAGATTTCACAAAAAGTGGCTGTATTAACATGCTTCTGTCACAATTGGGTTTTTTTTGTTTGCTTACATGAATTTCAGATCCATCCAAAAATGTATTTATTTCTATGCCAGGTTATACCGAACATTATCAAATTTCATGAACACCGAATCATTCTTTTTGATTGCCGTATTTCCTGTACTATAAGCTGCACCGGAGTATAAATTGCATCTGTCAAAAAGAAAACGATCTGGAAAAGACTATTCAATCACACACTAGCTTAAAGAGCATAGGCTAAATATGTTAATGTTGTGTTTCTTGTTTCCACTGTACCGGACCCTGACTTTTGTGTACCGTTACACCCCTATTTTTTGACATATAAGTCGCTTCGGAATATGTCGCAGGACCTTCCAAACTTGTAAAAAAACAAAAACAAACACGACTTATATTTCAGAAAATACAGTAACCTGATCACAATCCAAGAAACAGATTCAGCAGCAAACATAACCACCTTAGCACAGGTAACAACTGACTACACTAAGGTTCAGTAAGGGCCCTTGGGCAAGGTCCTTAATCCCCAAATTGCTCCTGGTGTGCAATTGAGTGCCTTGCATGGCAGCACTCTGACATCGGTGTGGGAGTGTGCGCGTGAATGTGAGGCATCATTTAAAGCATTCTGAGCCTCTGCTTCAGATGGAAAAGCGCTGTATAAATGCACTCCATTTATCCATTTCAACTGGCAAAGTTTTTTCCCGTTTAGAAAGGTTTTAGGAATCAATATTATATCTTAATTAAGGAAATTTAAATAAATTGTAGCTTTCGAGCCATGTTGCTTCACAAAAACTACCAAAGCCAGTCATTCAGGCAAAGCAAGGAGGACATGTTCATCAGTACTTCATAAGTTAACGTTTTGGAGTTGAAAGTTTTTATTTTAACAGGAGTAATGCTCCGTTTAACCACCACTAGATAAGAGGGCCGCATGGAGGAATTTTAAACCACTTGTGTATCTATCCGGAGCCAGATCTCAGCGATAACTCAGTGGATTACCTGTATATGGTTTGTTATTTCCTGTTTGTCCCATGATGTGCACTGTAACAGTGTGAAAGGTGGAAACACTGTGATTTTATGGTTCTAAAACATTAAACTTCTGTAACTTTTGATGTGCACATTTGCTGCCTCCCACCGGGTGTACGAAGACCATGCCATTTAGCAGCCCTTACTGGTTGTTTGAGGTTCCTTGTGAACCCGATCTGATTCAACTTGTTGCATTCTGAAGAGATGAGTATAATAGGTTAATTTTTCCGTGATTATGGATCAAGACATTTCTACAAAAAGGAGGCGATATATGAGCTGCAGTGTGCATTGTGGGGTCACGCTGAAATGACAGACAGCTTATTAAAGATATCACCCCACCACACACCTCCCACCCCATTTCATTTGCAATGATGAGCCTATTGATTTCTGTGCTTTTCTAGGGCAAAGGCAAAATGAGAACCTATTGGCTTCTTGGGGAGAAGACTGATGTGTATGTTATCTGAGAGGCCTGCTGATGCCGCCGTGGCAGCAGCAGCAGCAGGGATGACAACATAAGCTCCGGCGGCCACTACTTTATTTGTTCTAGAATAAGTTCTTACTGGTGATTTCCATGCAGAGGAAAATTTAATGACAGAAACAGAGGGAATTCCAGGTATATTTACTACCTGTATACTGTAACTGCAAAAAAAGAAAAAAAAGAAGAAAAATTTGTTTTTTTGTATGATGAACTTTTCTGTCCAAGTACTTTTCACTGATAAATTCTTATTTTTTGTGCTTTCTATATAAAAATTTGTATAATGTGTTTGGAGGTCAATGATATATTAAAATGTCCTTGCAACATTCAAAGAAGACGGAGACACAGCTTTACAATCATTGTCACTGCAGGGTCGACTTTCACCAACAGCGTTACACAGTACAATATGTATATATGTATATCCAAGATACTGTAAGATATTTTGTTCAATAAACTGAGTAAAATGCTCATTTTTTTCCATTTATGGACCAAGTGGCCTCTTTTATATTTTTGGTTTTGTTTTCAGATGTTGGATAATGATTTATAATCCATGTACAATCCATGCACATGAAGAGTTGCAAATGAAAATTCTGGTTTTCTTGGATCTTATTTTCATTATTTTAAATCATCATTTCCACTGGTTGTAATAACATTTTACTGACAAACATTACGACACAGATCTGGGATGTCATCGCTACAATAAAGCCCAGCAGGTTGAAAAACAAGCAGTGAGATGATCACAAAACTAATAAACAAACTACAGTCTATCCAGAGTTATTTGGACAAGAAAACAAAAAAAAACACTAAAATTCTGCCATGACCAGCTTCAGCTTCAACTGTAACCTACCTGCCTACTTAGCAGTTTTCAGATGCATGTAATTCTACAGCTGTAATTCCTGTAGCATCGTTTTGCCAAACTGGCTTCATTCCTTCACAGCTCTGTTCAAAATCGCATGGACTTTTATCGAAAAATGTTAATTATTGCACAATATTTTCCATCTGGTAGGTAAGTTCCACACAGCTTATGACACATTTCTCACAGATCCACTTAGTTTTACCCAGTCCATTCAGTAGCTTGTCCTTGAACATGGGTAGAAAGCAGCTCTCCAATTTTGGCATTTCAGCCGTTTTGAATTTGTTGAAAATAAAATTGTCCACACTTTTATATGCTATTTATTCTTAAATGCAGTGTCGCTTGTGTATGCCCTTATTGTCCATGTGACTCTGCATTTATGCAGATTTGAGTCAAATCAATTGTTAATGTGTCCTACCTACTAAAATTAGATCCAACCTTTTAAAAAGATGCTCATGGTGGTTCCAAATTGGACATTAAGTCAAATTTAAGAGCTTATGCTGGACCTACAGATATCATCTAAGGCTCAGTGGACAGGTTTTATAAAGGTGGATTTTAAATTGTAATTCATTTGTTAATTTCTGATAAAGTTACTGCACGATCGCCATAAATACCCTAATGTTTTCTCTGGAAACTGGCAATATATGGCATTGCAGTATTAACTTGGCCTGCTGATCAATACAAGTCAATCAGTGACGTAATGTGGCAGAAATATCATGTGACCAACATATAGTATAATTTTGTGGATTTTTTTTCCCATGCAAATTAAACAAAAGGTCATTGCCACCTCCAGTCCTTTAGTGGTTTTAATCAACATAATTAAATATTAATGCTTCTCTTTCTCCATTCATGAACATTTACACTGTTAATAAACGCTCTGAAACTCACCAAAGTTGAACCCAGAAAAGGGTTAAATTAAAGCAAAAGGGAAAATTAAGCTGCACTGTGAAGATTTTACATTTTTATATTCCATAAAACACTAGTTGTGCTTTACTGCTTTATAAATTGCAGTAATTAGTTAAGCCTTGGCCTTCTTTCTGCATATTTCTGGATACAGGACTAGTAGTTGCATTATCATTTTGTTTTCTTGAAACATTGGTGTTCTTATGAAGACCCTCAGCCTAATTAAACGCAAACAGCATGGACAGAAACGGGGAGCGCACAGACAGACGTGGAGAAAAGTGCGACAGCGTCAGGCAGCCTTATGTTTGCTGTAATGACTTTGCTTCTCTTTCGATGCTCACTATGAATTGTGAAATGACAACTTGACCTCCTGAATGGCTGTAATTACTTCTCACAGCGAGACTCTGCCCATTAGAGCCACACAGAACAGCGTGACTGTTTCCGCTGAACCACAAGTTAACCAATGAACCTATCACAACCGTTTGGGCTGTTCAGTTGGCTTATCGAGCAAACAGATCGGACACACCTGGAATCATCAAACACATATTATGATGTTATTCATCGACTTCATCCTGCCTTTAGGTGCCAAATCCCTCACAAACTAAGTACTTCACTTTGCTCCTGGATTGTAAACTAAGCAATATGTAGCCAAAATGTCAATATGGGTAACAGCACTTCTACTCTCATTTTGGACAGAGGTATGCCACAGGGGTTTGTGCTAGGCCCATTTCTCCAACATATTTACCTCCACCAATGGGTGGAGGAGTACAGAGGCAATATGTTCACCCCATCTGTCCATCTTTTTTTAAATTTTTTATCTCTTTTTAACATTCTTTCTTTATGACATTACAAATATCTGATAGGAAACAAAGACCTCTGAATCTCAGTTGGTTGGCCATTATTATGTGCCATCTTTGAAGATGATATCACCATATTGGGGCTTATGTCAAATAAAGACAAGAAGGATCAATAGGAAGGTGGTCCGAAACTGGTCAAGTGGTACACAGACAACCTGGTCTAACAAAGTCTTTGTAGAATCAGGAAATCCAGGAAAACCCACTACCTTCTCCACATATATGGAGATAAAGGAAAAGTTATCCAAACACACGCTATGGCACAGCTTCTTCTCCCCAACTGATTCCATGATTTAATTAATTTTTTAAAAATAACAGAGAAACAACTGAATTTAAAAAGTGGGAAACGCTTTGACACAGCCACTTTGGCACAGATTTGAAATGTGATGTACAGATTCGCCTCGGCCTCTGTGTTTCTGAGACAAATAGGTTTGCCTGCATCATCTAGTGAGATAATTAAATGTTTGGAGAGAAAAGCTGCATAAAAAGTAAGATAAAATTACACGTCGCCATAGCTACCACCTACTAATTCCAGCTGAAAGCATCCAACGGATGCGTAGCGCCTGCAATTGTTCTCTGATCAACACAACACATATGTGAATCTGTGCTATAGGCAAACTGCACTCCTATCAAAATCTATTGTATATACAGATCACTATACGTACCAGTCTGCAGCATTTCAAAGAAAGAAAACATATTCTGTCCTGATACGCTCTCTTGTTCTTTGAGGCTAATGGTAAGACATTTATGCGGTGCAGGAGGATAATTGGGGCTTTTTGTTGTTCAGTGCAATTCAGTTACAATAATTAAAGCTAACAAAAGGCACCAGAGAAATGACAGAAAAAAAATATGAATTGGGGCTATAATCAATCTGTGCTCCCTAATCAGGCAGAGTCAGCAAGAAGGTGTCCAAATGACAAAAATACAAAAAAATATCTCATTTACTGTAACTGAAAGACATGTATCCTATAAAAAAAACCTGATATTGATGACAATTACTTATTGAGATTATATGGAATTTATACTGTATTTATTCCTCAACTGTCATCTTTTTAAATGTCAATTTTACTAATCCAATATGTTGTAAGATCAAAGATTTTACATATGGTTACTGGCAGAAATATGTTCTACAATAAGATTAAATTATTATGACTAATGAAAGAATGCCCCAATCAATTATTCTGAATACTAATTAGTCTTTAAATTCATTACAGAATAATGACGTGCAAAAGATTCTTCTTCATGAGTTCCCAGTGTCAGAGGTGATGTCACCATGTTGCTTGTTTTCATTTGGTCAGACTAAGAAATAATCAGTTTATCGTGATACCAAATGGAAAAAAGAAGTATCCTCACACTTGAGAAATGTGTAAAGCATAATTCAAATGTAATATAGTGCATTTGTTTAGCAGTAATAAAGTAAACAACAACATACTGCATCAGTTGTCAGGTGGGTCCTCAATATCATCCAGCCGCTCAGTGATTGGTGTGCTGAAGGCGGCCGACTTCCTGAAGGGAGCTTTCACATTCTTTACTGTAGTCACACCCTAAGACACAAAACAATATTAAATTATTAATGCCTGAAAAATAATGTTGAAAATGAGAAAACTGATGCTAAATCTTTCATCCATATGATTACTGCCAGTAGAGGGGACTAGGAGAGGACATTACCTCCACCAAGGGTGCAAAGTCCCCTGTGCAACAATATCCAAATGGTTGTCCAAATTCACGATAGCCATGTCGGTTTTCATGTAATATAAAATTTGAAATTATGCACATTTGAAAAAGATTTTATGTCAATGTGTGCAGAATGGTGTTTTCTATCAAATTGTTGAACAACCTTGGCATAAAATTTCACAAATATTAATAACACAAAACAAAGTTGAAAATATTTCTAAAAATCATCCCTAGTTATGTAAATTTTTATTTAGGTTATGAAATAAGTTCTAATTTTTAATAGCGATACTCCACGGTTTTTGTAACGAAGTGAAAAATTGATCATGAGACTAGTAGACGCAACAACCACATTGTGAAATTTAATCACTACACAGAAATGTACAGGTTCCACTCCTGCATCTGACCAAAATGTAATCATATCTTCTGATATCAGAGGCTCACTTTTCACAAACCTTAATTCAAAACACAGACGAAAACACATCTTCTTTGGCAGAGATAAAAAGCAATCACATCACAAAATAGTGAAATATTAAATTTAAAAAAAGAGGACACTGGATTGAATAATAGGAGAAAGAACCTTTGACTATATATTCAAAAACCATCTTCTTTTTTGCCTTTTTTGAATGAAGGTATCATTATCAAACTGCTGCATTTATCTGATTTTCAAATTATACGGTGACTGTGTGTTATTTTTTAGAGAACAGATCCACAGTTACATATCAAATGGAATAAAAGCCGGATATTTTCACCATCACAGAGAAAATGTATTAGTTCTTCGTCATGTTTTCTTTCAGCTGATAAATAAACCATCTGAAAGAAACAAATTACATATTAAAGAATTAACTCATGTCTGGTGCAAACCAACTGTAAAACATGCAGACATGACTGTACCCAGAAAAAAAAATGGTTTGACACACCTGTATCCTCTGGAAATTTTGACTCCAAAACGTGACAGCAGGGTCACTTTTGTAATCGTGAACCTGAAAGACAGACAAGAACATACTGTCAAAAATAGTTTTCCTTCTACTGGTACTTGTTTTTTTTTTTCTTTTCTTTTCTTTTTTTGTTTTTTTTAAAGAACAAGTGTTGCTTCAGGTTTGTTTTCTTCTTTCTGCTGCTCCCATCTGCTCGGGGGGTCACCAAAGCAGATCCAGCATGGATCCACATATTGATTTGGCACAAGTTTTACACTGGATGCCCTTACTGACATGACCTAATGTGCATGTTTTGAAAGTGGTTGGAAACTGGAGCACCCAGAGGAATTCTATGCAGATGTGGGGAACACATGCAAACTCCACACAGAAAGGAAGCATGGAAGGGTTTGAACCCAGGACCTTCTTGCTGTGAGGTTAACCACTGCTGCATCGTACAGCCTTCTCAACTAATATTGTAGTGTAGCACTCGTACGTAGCAGTATATACTAGGGGGGGGTCATGTGTGTTTGTGTCATGTACTTTCTGTGCTCTGTGCTATTTATGTTTTTTAGCTGTTTTGTTTTTCCTTCTGACCTGCCAAGGGACTGCAGATGTAAATTAGCTTCAAGCTAACTCTGGTACAATGCATCAAATGGCAACATTTATGTTTAATATTGTACATGGTCCCTTTACAAATAAAATATAATAATAATACTATGAGTTTTTACTGTATTCACAAGATGAAATCTATGCATATAAATGTTTCATGAATGAGGTTCATTGTATCTATTTTCTTTGTAATAACTACAAAAGTCCTTTCCAGGAAAAAATTACAGGGCCAGTAAAAATTTCTCAATGAAACTCAAACATTTTTAGATCAACTGTTTTGTCTGTGAACTGTCAAAAAAAATTATAATAAATTTTCTTCTGAAGTTCCCAGAGCTAAAACAATTGTCATTAATCATTGTTTTAATCAGCCTCAACACTGAAACTATAAAGAAACTATTATTTGATTGACAATTTTTTAAAACTATCTAACTATAATAATCTGATGTTAATATTTTGTCCACAAACTTGCATACCTCAGTATGAAAGTAACACATACAGCATGGCTGTGCGTGTACATACTTGCGCCGTTTCAGCGGTAAGAGGCACAAATCCCTCAATGCAGAAATCCTTCTGGAATGTAGACGTGAAGTCTGTTTTGGGAGGAGGTGCGCTCATTTCAGCATGAAGCTTCTCACTATGAAAAAACACAATGTTGACAGCTGTCAGGGTCTGATGGGTTTCCCGGTAAAGATCAAGCTCAGGAGTGAAGACAGTTTTCTATGAGTGTTTCTATCAGTGACAGATATTTTTCCTCTTATTTCCCCACAGGAGCTCTTAAGAGTGAACACATGCTGCTGAGCTTCTTAAGGTCAGCTGTCCATAGTGCTGATCAGACACTGAATACATACAAATACTGTGCAAAACTTAAAACGCAAAAGTATGGCAATACATTGGGTTAGTCATTTGATTATTGATTTTGGATATGGATCCCTTCATTATGCATTCCGAAATGCTAAAATATTTTGTTGTGCCTTACACTTTAAAACTGTGAATATGAAAACTGTGCAGCAATAATGTTTTCTTTTAGAAGAGTTCGATATGCAGTGAATTGCACCAAGCCATAAAGGTCACATCAGTGTGCTGCGTTGGAGGTTTTGCTCAGTATATTAAAGTAATGTGGTGTGTTTAACTGTCAGCCAAGTTATATATTAAAAATGCATACATTACAAAGTATAAGTGCTGCTAAAGCCAAAAAAAAAGAAATGTTTGATACACTTCATTTGTTAAAGATTTCTTTACAAAAAAGTGGCATAACTGGACCGACAGAGCTTTCAGTTGATCATGATAACGACTACAGTAAGTCGAGGAATGTAATCAGTTGTGTTGATGGCGTTTGAGGCACCTAGTTTCTTTGGGTACAAATTAAGCCTCAAATCAAGCAGGAATTAATTTATACATCATCAGATGTACATATCACACTGTAATTATTTCCGTATTCAAACCATATGCTTTATACAGCTGAAGATGCAGGAACAGGAGGAACTGCATTTTATGTCAGATTAATCAAAAAAAATGGTTTATGAAAAGGACAAGTAAAGATATGACATAAACAATACAGCAAACCAATGGGCACATTATCAAAGTGATGTGTTGTTGCCCACACCCACATGTTTGCCAATCAAACCTTCACACACACACACCCAAATCAGACAAAGTTGGGATGGTGTGAAAAATGCAAATAAAAAAATAAATAAATGCAGTGATTCTTACATTCACTTTGACTTGCTTCATTGCAGACAGTGTGAACCCAAGATATTTCATTTTTTGTGTGGTTGACTTCATTTCATTTGTGAGCATACATCCATTCCTGCATTTAAGGCCTGCAAACATTCCAAAAAAAAAAAGTTGGGATGCTAAAGCATTTACCACTTTGTAATGATGCCACTTGAGGATACAAGCGATGAAGTGTTTCAGGTGTTATTTTGTCCCATTCTTCCTGCAAACACATCTTAAGATGTGCAACAGCACGGAGTCATCGTTGTTGCATTTTTCGTTTCAAAATTCTCCACACATTCTCTTTGGTGACAGGTCAGGACTGCAGGCAGGCCAGTCCAGTACCCATATCCCCTTCTTCCACAGCCATGCCTTTGTAACGTGTGCAGAATGTGGTTTTACATTGTCTTGTTGAAAAATGCATGGACGTCCCTGGAAAAATGTCACCCTGAAGGCAGCATATGCTGCTCTAAAATCTCAATGTACTTTTCTGCCGTCTACTGGCGGGTGAAGGACACAGCAGTGGTTGGCTATTATCATCTTAGTAGGGGTACAAAGCACAGCACTTTTTTTCCACGCCATTTTGGTGATCACTCTTGATGTTGTGGGAACTTCAGTTGTACGCATCATTTGCAAGAGTTATTTTGAATCATACAAAATGTTGGGGCTGTCAACATGTCATCGAGGCTTAGATCATCAAGTATTGACTTGCTGCAATGATCACATGATCGCTAACACATTTAACTCCCCGCCCTACTTGGAGCTAAAATCTTACCTCACTACAAATCCTACTGTGACATCCACTTTTTTCCACCCCTCATAACCCTTTTGAAAGCAACAGAATGAAACGTCCTTTGAGTGATTTGAACACCAAGTGGGAACACGCAGTCACAGAACACCTGATCACCAATATGCTGGAAGTTAATTCTCGGCCTTTGATCCTATGATGTCAGTACGAAACTTCTACGTGGTCTTCAAGTGCCCATTTAGTTACATATGGTTCCATAGCATTCAGTGAATCAACGTAATTGCTTTTGAGGAAATTTACAAGTGGAAAAAGTGACTGTGACATCTAAAGCTGCACTCATTGTTGGGTTTTTTCTGGAAATAAAGGGAATGAAGAACAGCAAAACTTGAAAAATGCAGAAAATTACTACACCAAAATGATTCAGCAAAAAGTGGCCTATTTCACACAACCAGCAGGCACAGAGCAAAATAAACATTTATTTGGAGCGCCGTTTCTTTCCACCTGATAAGTGTCCAATAATCACTCTCCTTTCAGCTCTGCTATAGTCTCCACTAAACACTGAAGAAAAATATTTTGCTCTCCAACTGCTGGACGTTCCACTTTCTCCACCAAACAGCTGTGAGCTTTGTCTGTCTGCTGCTTGGTGCTAGTCAGGAAGCACACAGCGGGCTTATCAGAGATTGATTGCTGAAAACGCCTTGCCTTCTGCTGCTGGAAATGGGGTTGAAGCACGCACTCAGACTGAACCGTATAGTACTGTACACGTGCAAAACTGTGAGCAACACAGGGCTAAAAAAAAACAAAAAAAACCTCTGCAGATGTAAAGAGTTGGTGATATTTCGCACGGCTCCGTTCACATTACATCTGATCCGACATTGATATAGAAAAGACTGAATTGTGGTGCATGCTTATAGATAACATAAATAACCAATTTAGACACTCTGCAAGAGCAGATTTAGTTGGCACGATTGCCCCGCTTAACACAACAACAGATCAGCCTAGAAAAACTTTTGTAACTCTGTAATAGCCAGGAAACCAGTATGAATCAAGCAGTGTTGGCGTGCGCTCGTAAAGTCCAGGAAATTGAGCGTATGGACTGAGTGATGAGACACTGTCTACTGCTGCACAATTTTCACTGAAGACATGATGCTTTCTATAGTTTATGAGCCGTTCACTTGTGCGGGATATTAATGGCCACATCTGCGGGGACAGACTCTATAAACCCCATTAGAATGACTGAGCCTGACGTAAAATAACATCATAAAATCAGATTTGTAAATGTATTACATATGTGATTGAATGAGAAAACAAACCGAGACTTGAAAATATTACATCAGTTCTATCCAACGCGTTCCCTTTGAAAGGCTTTCATAAATACCTTATCATCTGTGCGAGATGCTTTTCCCGAAGTTCACCTCTGATACCTAAACCACGGAAATGCAAAGCACATCATGAAACTCCACATGCATTGAAAATCCTCTGAAAAGCATGTATTGAATGCAGAAATAAAAACAGCAATGAAATATAAAAAGGTTCACGGCAGCCTTCAGTGTCTAATGCGAATGGTGCAGTGGTGGTTTTTTTTTTTTTTTTCTTTCTCCAAACGTGTCCAGTTCTCTTTTCTGAAGTACACAACTGTAGCTTCAAAGGTTCTAATGGTCTGAGATAAAACACTTTGTTCCGGTGGCTGCTGAAAGATAATGACACATACCCCGCTGTCTCACCCCTGGACCCTTTGGAGGGATGTAGGATGCTTTCAGCGTGCTGACACTTTCCATTTTAGAGGCCGGATCCGTCATGAAAATATCTCTGTGTCCCTGTCTCTGGATCTGTGCTTTTGTCTTCTCATTGTCTGGAGCTTCAACCCTGAACAAATGGTCTTCCAAACTGCACCTCTGAATAAATGGACATACAGAGGTTTGGATGAAATAACAAATCATTAAAATCGAATGAAATCCAGTAAAATAGCAATTAGTCCTGCTAGGTTACACTCCCGTGTTAATTACAGACTTCAACAAGCAATACTTTTGTTCATAGAAAATATAGCCAACACTGTCTGTATTTGTAATATATAATTTACAATGACAACTAATGATTAAGAGGTTGACAACTTATTGTTAGAATATAAAATAATAATCATAAAAAAACACACCCACAGTTTCTCTGAAGCCTCAGGCACATCTTTTCTACTCAAGTGGTTTTCAACAACCAGTCATATAACCACTTTATTTGGCCACTTTAAATCCAGCCTAAAGCACTGTACTGTAACACTGGCATAAGACTATTTCAAACAAGCTCAGAAACAGATAATACAAAGCATTTGTAAAGTTACACTGGAATAAAAATAAAAATAAATCTACTTTTCAATATCCATACTTTAAATGTACTGAAACACATTTTCTACATCGACAGCTAAACATAACCTTTTTGATCTCTTTATGACAAAGCTCAAATATTTTTGAAAATGTGCTCGGTCCAAGGGAGCATATACATTATTTTATCCAGTCCAATGAGATTTGATGATCAGTTGAACCCATCCATCCATCCATCCATCCTCAAT
>OMMV01039908.1:0-14424 GCA_900302635.1 Chatrabus melanurus | reverse complement strand
GCACATAGGTGCCTGAGTGTTGAGGACCCCAGCGGCTGGAGAAGACCAAGGGGACGCCCACGCATCACCTGGCTGCAGCAGATAAATGGTTATTTTAGAGCTGTGGGGATGGACCGGTTGTCTGCCTGGGTGGTTGCCATCCAGGACCCAGGGCGGTTCCGTGGTGTTGTGGACGTGGCAACATGCGACACCAGTGCATGCTCCCACACTTGACTTATATGGTCTGATTTACTTTGTCATGACTGTTTCTGCAATGTAGTATGTTTAGCTTTGTGAGCACTGACATGTCCTTCTTAATTTCATTATTATCCTCCAAGAGTACACACCAAGCATTCAGCCATCTACTTTACAGTAGTAAAATATCAGCGCTCGTCCTCATACAGGTCAGTTTCATTTTCGTGGAAAGTATTGATGGTAACAATAGATTTCATGCCTGTCAGCCCGTCCACATAAGGAAACTGCTACTTGCTGAGAAAGACATTTGTGAGGATAACCTTCAAACAGATTGAACTCAGTGGAGCGTAAGAATGCTGCTATAATTATCTTTATATTTAATGTATGTTCATTAAAAATACCTTAACATGTGGGAGTCGCAAATGTCAGTTGTGACAGCAGCAGTAACACTGAACAGATTGAAAACTTCCTGAACACCTGAATTCTCGAAAAACGATAGCGAGCAGCTGCACATAGCAGCAGCTCATCACATCGCTTTGTAAAAACAAACAAACAAAAAAAGCCCCCTAATGAACAGCAGAACCAACAGTTGAGACAAGTTTCTTGTTGACAGAACTTCACTTTGTCTGCAAAATGGAAACTGAAAACATGCCGTCAGCAGAATTTTGTTGTGGAGGAGGTATATAGAGGGAATACTGCGAAAACTGTGTCACTGTCCAACTACTTATAGGCCTGACTGTATGTCTCTCCTGACTGCTAATTCCGCGCGTGCACACATTGTGCTCCAAATCCATTTCCTCCGCAGTAAACCCCTCACTTCATCCTCTGAATAGCAACGCATGAGGTTCCAGCGCATCTCGGCTGTTAAAGTCGAAGACGGATGACGATCTCATTGGTTTATTTCATGATATGTCTCCAAAACGCCCCTTAATAATTCTCATGTTTAAATAGCCAGAAAGGTGCAGGGCTGCTGCAGTTGGAGGGTAAGCTGGGATGGTACTACTCTAGGTCCCACTGCACTGCAAGGTGTATTTGAAGAACATAGAACCCTGTCTTTGGACTGACTCTGGGGAAAGTTCCAGTGACTGCAGAGAAAGATCTGCTGACTGCAGGGAAAGTCCTGCTGACAGCTCAGAAAGACCCCAAGCTGAGATCCTTTTGGGAGCACGTAAGATCGACAGGCATGGTATGAACTTGGGCAGTGTCTGGGGTGGTGTCTGTCCAGCTTGCCTTGTCAACTTAGTGAGGGTGCCCTGTGTGCCTGCACTCTTGTGACACTTCAGGGCCCCCAAATGTGGTGCAGGGCTGCTGAAGTTGATGGGTAAGCCGGGATGGTACTACTCTACGTCCCACTGCACTGCAAGGTGTATTTGAAGAACACAATGTGCACTGGGACATGCCCCAAATGGTTTTGAGCTCATTTTTGTATCCACCATCAAGTACCACAGATAAGATAAATCAAAAAGTATGGCTATAAAAGCATGAAGCAGCATCACAACCTGAATTCCTCACTCTAACGAAGAACAAAATGCAGGCTTTTGGGTTGGTTGAACTGACAGAGACCTGTGCCAGGAAGTGAAACAGCACTGGCAGAAGGTGAACTACATGTGTAACATCATATAATTAAATCCACTGTCCGTCTTCCACCACTTGTGCCACCATATCATGATAGCAGCAGGCTAACAAAGGTAGACAATTTATCATTCAACTCAGTCTCATCCTCAGGTGTCTCCTTTATGATCTCTAGAGAGTCCCAGACTACATGAGATACAGTAGCTAACCTCGTCACTGTGTTCTGGGTCTACCTTGGGGTCTCTTCCCAGTTCAGCAGGCCTGGAAGACTTCCACATGGAGGCACTTAGGCACATCCTCATCATATGCCTCAACCACCTCAAACCTGTATCTTGTATCTATGCGGTCTTCACCACGACAGTCCAAAGGAAAACCCTCACTGTAAATTCTAACATGCTGCATTTACTTGGGCAAAAAAAAAAAAAAAAAAGTTCTGCACCGAAATATAACTTTACTTGGGTTTTAAAACTCCAAGTTTACGGGGGGGAAATGACACAATTCGTTGCCAAACTTTTTTCAAGTTTAGATTTAGGGTGCCTATTACTGCTGCCCCCATCTGCCTTTTGATATCACACTCCATTTTATTTTCAATTGTTAACAAGACCCCAAGATCCTTAAACTCTATTACACAGAGAAATAACTTCCTTCCAACACACTGGGGGAAATCCACCAGTTTTTGCAAGACTACCACAAACTAAGATTTGGAGGTGCTTATTTTCATCCTGACCACCCCTAATCTGGCTTCAAACCATCCCAACTCACAATGGAGATCACCCTCTGAAGAAGCGATCACAACTACATCATCAGCAAAAAGCAGCAATGCGGTCCTGAGAAGACCATATTGGGCAATCTAAAACCATTGGCCACACCTTAAGAGAATAGCCACGTTATCATGATAGATGGATTTATGTGCCAGTAATATCTTGGGAGTTTCTTTGTTATGGGCATTAGCCCTGGTCATGGTGTCTGGAGGCACATTTCAGTTGCACCTCACCAGACCAACTGTGATTCAAAATCCCCATTATAAGCAGCCGACATGGTATTAGAGAAACCTTTTCTAATAATGGAGACAGGGGCCCATTACTGAAACAAGCATCTTTGATTAGACCTTTCCCTGTGGGCTCTAGTTGGTTTAATCCCGAAAGGGATCCATAGAGCAGCCACCTTGTTGGCCCACCACCCGCGACAATCCATACAGTGATCAGATATCACGTCAAGGTGGGGTCCAATTCAAGCTAAATATTGTCTAAAAAATTTGTTCTGGAGTTATGAGTTATGAAGAACTCTCAATTCAAGTCAAGTCTGGGAGCATGCGCTGATGCCATGCTTCGCCACATCCACCACACCACAGGACCGCCCTGGGTCCTGGATGGTAATGCACAGACAGACAACCGGTCCATCCACACATCTCGAAAATAACCATCTATCTGCCACAGCTAGGTGAAGCGTGGGCGTCCCTTTGGCCTTCTCCAGCCGCTGGTGTCCTCAACACTCAGGCACCTGTGTGCTGGATCATGCACACAGAAACGCACCGCATCGCCAAAATGTTGAAGCTGATGCTCCCTCACAATGCAAGTGTTACTCCTCATCTTAGTCTCCCTAAGTAACCACTTGTTTGACACAAAGTCATTCCAGCAGTACCCAAGGATCCTCCAAAGAAACCCAGTATCAAAGACATCCAATTGTCACCTTAGATCACTGGTTAGCATCCAAGTCTCACAACCATACAGTAAGACAGGCAGCACCAGGGGCCTAAAGACTTGGACTTTTGTTCTCCTGCAAAGATATTGGCATCGCCAAACACGTCTGTCCAGCGACCTCATGACTCCAGAAGCTTTTCCTAGGCATCTCTCGATCAAAAGGTCGAGGACCCAGAGACATGAATGTCACTGCCGAGATAAGTGAAGGTCTCTACGTACAAGTTCAACATGTTCACCACATACAGATAAACTTCTGATGGCTGAGTCCAGCAAGTCATTAAAAGTCTGGATCTTAGTCTTGATCCAGTACAATCACACACCCTCACACTCCGATTCCTCACTCAGCTTCTCAAGTGCTGCAATCAGGGTATCCATTGATTCTGCAAAGATCACAGCATCGGTCGTGAAGTCAAGGTCAGTAAACCTTTCCTAGCCAACAAAAACACTTAAGTCGCTGGTTTCCACAACCCTACCCAACACCGAGTCCATGCAAGCATTGAACACTGTACTCATAGAATGCAGGCATGAATATCGGCAGTGCTTCTTCGCAGCCAATGTTGATTTTTACAGAGCATTTGATTCAGTTGATCAGACTGCACTGTGGCTCCTGAGAATTCGTGGGATCCCCAAGAAGTTGCTGGACATCATAGCCAGCCTGTACACAGATATTGAAGAACTCCTCTTGAGTATAATTTTACCCAAAGGCATTATTCAACTTTCCATACATTTTGAGTTGATTTGCTCTTCATAGATCAAAAGTATGGTGCTGTTAAAGTGTTAAAATATCACCACTGATTCATATCAATAATTTCAAATGTCAATTTTGAAAATATTGATAAGAAAAGGTTGCTCTTCCTGAAAGTATTAAATGTGCTGTTGTTTGCTGCACTAGCACTTCATGTTCTTACCTTCTAATGTATGTTTTTATATTAGCATTTTTGTCAAATCTTTTTTGGCAAAACGTCTCGTACACTGATAACCTGATTTTTATGGACTCGTTCGACTGTCAGAAAGAGGTTGTAGCAAGTTAGCCTGCAGCATATGCATCAAAACAGAAGGCTAGTGCGTAATAAAGATATGCTTGCCCCAAGCTCAAATCATTACACAATATCATTATGAACGCAGCCTGCTCCGAGACAGCTATGTAGGAAAGGGGGATGAGGCAGGAGAAGAGGAATGAATGAAAACCAGATAAAAAACAAGAGTATTTAGCAGATAAATTTAGTACCATCTGCCACGCTGCAACAGCTCCTAGGAAGTCACCCTACATTGAGCTGCAAGACTAGCAGGAAAAGCCATTTGGATCCCATTCATTTAGTTTCTCTCAAAACGCACTGGGGAGTAAAAAGAAGCTGGTGTCCAGGCAATTTCACATCTGCTAATTGTGAGCTACACTGATCCACCAGATTTCATCTGCAGTTTGGCTAACATGCCGTGGGTTAGAGATTAGAATGGTAAGCCATTGTAAAAATTTGCAGAAACTTCAGTCATGCCAGCACAAAAGAGATTCTTCTCTTTGTTTGATGTTGTTTCTCACCTTGGTTGTTTTTTATGGTGAAATTGGGGTTGTTGAGCATCTCTGGGACTAGTCGATAGTCAAAATAGTGACCCTGAATGGGGTCGTCTTTGTCCACCGCACTGACAGTCTGGATCACCTGTGTCAAAACACAGACAGAGCACAGCAAAAAGCAATTCATTACTTTTTGTTTGCAATCTCACGTTTTCTCGTCATCATACCTGGTGAAGTATATGTACAATTCATTCCTGCTTTTTGAGATTATTATCAATGAGATCCTCTATAGTCTGGCCCACATTCAGGCTTCTGGCTCTATCGTTTAATCTGTCATCAAAGTTCTTATCATGCTGTGTGTCTTTGTGATTGATTGGATATTAGAATTCAGGACTTCCAGAACAGTTTCCGTTTGATTCAGCTTTCCCCTCCTTTCAATAAAGCTCCCTATTGTATGTAGGTTGGTCGTCTGAATGAGGTCGATTGATGAGAAGGCGAATGCTAAGTACTTGTCCAGGATTTTTGGCTCGGAGAAGAATTGTGCCATCTGGAGGAGGACATGAAAGACGGTCTTGAATTATGATCCACTCTGATCAATTCTGACTGCTCCCATTTCCCCTTTGCTCCACGCACACTGTGTCAAGGAAGGACTGTTTGAGAGAAATCAGCGCATACTCCCACCCCTGTATAGTTTCACAGTGAAATAAATAGGCTATAATTCACTGTGGCCAATCATTACAGGAAAGGAGGGAGGGCGAAAAAGAGAGAGAGAAACAAAGTGATAGATTACTGGTTTGATGAATGAGCCATTTCTTTTCTCACCTGTCCAGGTTTTCCATTTTCACACAGAAAGGCATTGTCTTCGGTGGCAAACTCAGGGGCATTGTCATTGATGTCCATTACTCTGATGGCCACAATCGCCCTGGATATCTGACTGTGGTTTCCTAATATCGATAGATAGATAGATAGATAGATAGATAGATAGATAGAAAGATAGATAGATAGATAGATAGATAGATATGGAGGGAGGGAGGTAGATTTACAAAAAGAAATACAAAAACACGAGGTTACACATGAAATCTCAAGGTAAATTCTGTGGCCTATTTTTAATTTCCTTTATTTTCCATCTTTATTTCTCCCTTCATTTCCTGAGCTGATGGGAGCACGGATGATAAGCCACATCAATCTGCATTTCAGCTGGTATCAGCGATGCAAAGCAGGATTCTCGGCAACAGAAGAAGAAAAAAAATCCCATTCAAAGTGCTTTTGAAATCCCCTGTACACTGTAATGTTTAATACATGAGGGTTAAAACATGCATATTAATGAGTCATTGGTAGCTGAGGTCTAAAAAGACAATAAAAGGCAGTTTAATTAGATTAGATTTTGATTGGAATTATTCATCACTGATAATTGACAGTCCCTTTCGAGAGTCCCTGTAAACGATTGTATTTATTAATCAGTCATGCAAATGGCAACTTTTAAAGCAATTATCTATTAATTTGGCCTCCAGAGGGCTGTGTTAGTTTTGCCAGTGACACCTGTGTGTTTATATATTTATTTGTTTGTTTATGAGCAGGTTGGCATTGATTTATTTTTTGCAAGGACAATTCCAAGATTGAAAATATAGACATGAGGGTAAATGTAGTGTCTGAAAAGTACAATTGTTTTTAAAAAAAAAAAGCATATATAATACTGTACAAAAAATCATAAAGCACAAATACTGAAAACTTCTCCATATCAAAATATTTGTATAAAGCTTAAAACTTAAAATGAATTATTTTGGGTGATCTATCACAAACTTTTTTGAAATTGATTATTATTCAGTTTGCTCCGCTACCACTATGTCAACTCCGCTAGTACTCCGTTACTGCTCTGTTCACCTCTGCCGGCCTCGACTGGCCAATGTCAGAGGCTTGATTGGATGCAGATCAACGGAGCTCAGCGGAGTATTAGCAGACCAGTAAGGGTCAGAACGCAGACGTAGCGCAGTATTGTCATCTCATGGAATGCTTGGACAACTTTTGGCAACTTTACACCTCATAGCCCTAACTGAGGTCAACTTTAATCAACTTAGCACAACTTAGATCAACTTTGACGATCATTTGCCGACTTTCACCGGCGCTTGAGAATGCTACCGGAAAGCAACTGGAAACATGTCACTAGCATCCACTAGCGCCCATGGAATGCGGTCAAGACCGGGGCGGACCTTGGTATATATAGAGGGTCATGCAGCACTGCCAGTCATTCAGTTCCTGGAGCCCGGAGATGGTGCTTGACCTGGAGAGGCTGCTACAAGAGTATGAGCTTGAAGTCCTTGAAGTTGCAAGGGGTTACGTCAAGTTTATATATGCTATGTCACGTGATGTCTGAAACGTTGAGTCGATCATCAGCACCGCCAAGCTATGGTACTGCTCCGCGGAATGCGCTACCAATGCGCCTGCCCTCTGACGATGAAAATTGAACTACGTCCTATACTAAGTCAATGGACCATCGCCAAATGTCGATCTCTGCCAGTACAACGTTGCCCTCTGCTGAGCTACATCGACCTGCGTTGAAGAGAGGAAATTTGGACCCCTGGAGCGAGCCTTCTCCGTCAATTCACAGAGGTTTTTTGAGAATCTGCTACACCGGCCAGTGTCAGCCAATCATAGTGTGAAGGGGCCTTTAAAGTCTTAAATTCAGAGGAAGTGAGTGAACGGAAGCCAAAACAGGTGTGATGTGATCAAATTTCCTAGTTTTAGTCAAAAGTCTAGCTGCCGTATTCTGAATCTGGTATTTAAAATACAAATTAAAATGAAACATTGAAAATCACATACAGAAACACTGGTGTGTTTAAGACTTTTGCACAATATAATTTATGAATGATTTGGATAAAACTCATATTTTTCATCATATAGTCCAATTATATATATCTTTGATAATAACAGTGGACAGGATCCCCAGAATAAAGTGGTCAGCAGCCGGGCCAAGAGACAAGTTTAAAAAAGTAAGCAGTAAAGAGAGTGCAAATTGACATTCTGATAGACAGTGATAGATAGATTAGGGTAGAGGGGGAGAGAGAGAGAATGAGAGAGAGAGCACTCCACAAAAGTGACTTTTCCCCGGCAGCAGACAGGGAAAAGAATCTGATTAGTCACTTGTCAACTGGTGCAAGGCAGCAGAACGCACCACCGTTTGGGTGGCAAATGGCATTGGGATACAAGCGGGAACACATCTATTCACTTTTCACGCCGCTGGTTTCCCCTCCCCAATCCGTGAAGAACCGACATATTTATTTGGGCAAATTCCTATTAGGTGTTCTCCGAGATGCCGCTATCTTGAGCCACAGTTACTTTGCCGGCGGGCATGAAAATGCTGTTTAAATGTACTGGCGTGAAGACATGACAAGACAAACACCTTATCAAATGAGACACATTCAGTTCTTCCAACGGGCTCCTATGATGTTGCGATTTGTCTGTACTGCATGTCCAAAATTTTATGACAGTGTTTGGGCTTTCATTTATTGTGACAATTACTGTAATGTGCGCCTCCTTTGATTAAGCAAAGAAAGGGACAGCTAGAGGAATAAAGACAGAGAGAAAATGACAGAAAAAGTTACAAGCTGTGTAAATTTCTATCCCAATAGCTTTAAGGGGTACATTAAGCTTTATCACAACATACAGCCCCCCTGAAACAATCTGTATGCAAATAAAACCTTACATGTGGTTTGAGCTGTTTGTGGCTCTGCTGGGAAGATTTTCAACGTAGTCAGTGAGTTTTGCACTTCGCAGATGTTCTTTAATCTGTAATGGATGCTGGCGTTGGAGCAATCCACTCTGGAGCATGTCTTTAAAACTGTTTATTTGATACGTCTTAATGTTCTTGCACTCCCACAAATTGACTACTGAGCTGTTTAATTCAATCAAAACTCAGCAAATTAACGTATTTAATGCCTCTGCGGATTCAAATGCTAATTGTTTGCGCCACATTCTTGGAGCGATTAAAAGTGCTGCTTTACAAAGCACTATACTGTTGAACAGAGGATTGTGGGTAGCAGGTCAGTGATTCCATTGGGTGTGCAAATACGTCCTCAGTTCTTATGATTGTTTCCTGATGGATGTCAAATAATGTTGATTTTGAGAGCGTGTAATTACTGCTGGGTGAAGCTACTTACTGACTTCCGTGGCGGTTACTGTGATGTTGTGCCACATATCTGTCTCACGGTCCAACGGTTTGGCCAGTGTGATTTTCCCATCATCCACGTTAATGTTGAACTGCCTCTCCAGGTCCGTGTGTCGATCAATGAAGTACCTGCAAAGACAACCGGTCGTCAGAAACGTGATGCAAAGCTGCACAGCAACCGCAATGCGCTCACGGCGACACCGATGGAACATCCGGAGCAATCCTTTGGGTGCTGTGGCTAATGGGGCCTGATCCATCAAGAGGGACCTGTGGATTAATGCGCAGTGAAAACAGTAGGAAATCAATAATTATCATCTGAGGAATAATTACAGCTGTCACAAGAGCAGCCAGAGGCATTAAAGACCCTCCTCCCATCACAGTGACACCCCCCTTCCCACCAAAAAAGACTATTAGTACATGTTATGTCAGGATAAGAGATGGGCTGTTGTTAACCCTGTTTGTGGTTTGTCAGCACTCAATGGCTCCCAGATGCTTTGCATTAATGATTTTGGATGCATTTTGTGGCGGCACACAAGGTGCCGGATTTTAGGGTGGGAAGAGACAATCACTGTGATGGAGATGATCAATCTGAAATCTGTTGAAATAATTCACTGATTTTTGTTTTCCAACAAAAATCTGTCCTTGCAGTCCATGTGGTAAGTCCTCAGGTCCACATCCATCAACTAAAATTCGAGAAGATGAATTTGATTGAACCTTCACAAACTGGGGTTTATGCCACAGGCTTTAGCAAAATTTTCAAAAATAGGCAAAAAATATTATTAACAAAAAAGATTAGACTCCTTAGCATGAGACTCTTAATGTTATGCAAGCCTGCCTCGGAGCACAAGAAAGACAAAAAAATAAAGCAATAGCTGCTTGGATGTCAAGGCCTACATCAGGTGTTGGAGAACCATGGCAATCTGATAGAAAATGGGTTACTGGAAGAAGACATTCATGGATGTGGACTGAGAACATGGAATTGATGGAGTGCTACAGTAACCACAGAAATAGAGAGAGGGTCTACGTAACCTGCACTGCTGCCCTTCTCTGGGCTTGAACTCAGTCACAGGCATGGGAGACAGGCATTGTAACCACGAGGCTAAAACCCAAGGGCTCTAGAGTCTGTCGCTATTACATCGTAACACTCACCCCCCTAAACCTCACTCCCAACATCAACACTGACTAAGAAGCAACTGGTACCCCAATGCTCAAACTTCACTAGAAGGAAGTTACTGTCGCAGCTGGAGATTGAAAGTCTCCAACAGAATGACAATGGAACTCAGCACCATGTGGATGAAGAGCTGCTTCTGATACAGCTGAAATACTCTAAGAAGCCAGACAATATCAGCCTACCAACCGTGACTGCACTGACATATTACAACTCCCAAGGCCCACTGAAAATGTTGAGAAGCTCGCACAGCTCTGCTCACTATCACCACTACCAGCATCTCAGAAACAAATGAGATCATATATGCCACTGGAAGAATAATCCTCGATATGATTAGATCTAAAATCAAGAGTTTAAACCACAGACAATACCATCCAATGGAGAAGAAGGCTGGCGGCTAAGATAATGGATGGCTGTAAAGACATTAGCTGGCTAACAGAGTTGTAAAATGGAGTGATGAAGGACAGGTCTGGCTGACAAAGACGTACAACAACTTGCCCATAAACAAGGCCCTGGAAACTGACAAAGAACGACTTTCAGCTCTGGCAACAAGACTGAAGAGATACACAAGGTCAGCAAAGGCCAAGAGAATAGATGGCCTGTTGTCCAGAGAATGATCCAGAGTGTACTCACAGCTGCAAGGAAACAATGGCAAAAGAGCAAATCCACCCACAACTGTGAATGAGCAATACTGGCAAGACATATGGGAGGAGGAGGCATCCCATAATACCAATGCCCAGCGGCTGAGGGACCTGGAAGCAGCCTTGTGGCATCCAGAACACAAATGCATACAATCGTGAATGCCTGGGCAGCACCAGCACCTGACGTAATCCATGCATACTGGCTGAAGAAGCCAATGCCCATTCCATGAACACCTGGCAACACAAATGAATCAGCTGCAATCACCCTGGCTGCTTAACACAGAGCAGGACAATACTGATCATGGATGATTCCCACATTGGTACACCTTCAAACTACCGGCCAATAACCTGCCTTTCTACAATGTGGAAGCTCCTGTCAGGCGTTATAGCAACCAAGTTGAACAGGCACAAGTCAAAATAGGCACAAATCAACGATGGCACAGGTTAGACGTGATCTGTGTTATTGTATGAAAATCCTTCTTTGTTTCACTCTGCTATCAACCTAGATGATGGTACAACAGTCAAAAGTTGGACTATCTCCAATTTCTCCAGTCACATCTACAGAAGTCTGTAACTCATTCACAGTTGTTATGGCTGTCTTCTGGCTTCCCTCACGAGTCTCCTTCTTGCATGGTCACTCAATTTTTAGTAAGAGTAAGTTCTGCCAGGAAGATGCAGACTCCATATCTATCCTTTAATATCAGCTAATCACTACAGCAACCGCTAATAGGAAACAGCTGGTCACCCTTCCGTCATTGGCTCACAACCAATAGGAGAGGTGCATGTTGTGTTTAAAATGGCAGTCCTAACTCACCTCTCTGTTGTTTGCAGCACACAGACACGGACGCTCCCTCCTCTGCCCCACCACCACCAGACAGCCCCTGTCTGACACCTGGCGGGTATGCTCCGCCCCTACTTTCTACTGATGGCAGGATGTGAAATCTGTAACCCATTCGCCTGGTGTGATGGGGACCACCACCAAAGACTCTTTAACATTTTGCACATTATCTTTATGGTTTAAAGTCTTTAACTTGAATCGTGCCCGTGTTTTTCTGGTACAACTGCCTACTCCACACAGATTTACCATACAGTATTGTTTTGATTTTTTTTTTAATGTATTAATTTTTTTAGCCTAAACAATCTCCACCATTTCGGAACCACAACACTAAAGGGGCAGTCACACTATGACGTTTACCCCAGCGTGTGCAGAACACAGTGCAAGAAAATTGGCCAAACGTCAGCAAAACTCACGTTCTCGGAGTTTGGTAGTGTACCTCAAATGCAGCACGGCATTCCACACCGTGATGTTAATGTAGGCCTGCAGAGGCGGGCGTTAGCCAGCGCTCCATTAGAACAAGAGGGACTTTTGCCAACGTGGCAGCATGCGGTAGAGGGGTTCGACACACCACTGTCCAGTGATTCTGAGCAGCCAGCGCGAAGCAGCACCCAGTATAGACGATCGCACCAGTAACTTCGGCTACCGGATGCTAATGAAGGCTAACGAAGGCTAAACGAAGGCTACCTTGGTCGTAGCGGAGATTAACTTTCTCCACCGGTCTCCAACAAAGCCATAGGTACGTCGCAATCGGCAAAATATTTTCAACATGTTGAAAATTTTGGACGCGGTCGCCTTTCATCAGGGAACGCTGGAGAGGCTACTGGAGGCTAGCCATCATCGACGGATGCAAATATGTTCATATACGTTGGCCCAGATGCCTAGGTGTGACTGCGCCTTAAAGAATGACTGAGAAGTGGTTACAATGAGTTGATTTTTAAAAATAAAGAAGCCATCCAGGACCCAGGGTGGTCTTGTGGTGTGGTGGATGTGACGACATGTAGCAGCAGCGCAGACTTGACTTGAATTATTAGAAATGCAAACCTCATTAAATTCTAACAATCTGTATCTGAACTCAACCGAATTGATTTGCAGATTTACCCACCAACTTTTAGCACAATATATGCCATTTAGAAAGTGACATAATTATGGTAGTTGGCAGCAGAGTAGCACAAGCAGACGGTCCGTGGCTCAAGGCCACAATGCCCCATTCTCCATGTACATCTGGAGTTGTCTCAAGAAGGGCATCCAGCATAAAATTTGTGCCAAATCAACATCTGGATCCATACTGGACGTGGTGTGGCAACCCCAAACAAAATAACTGGAGAAGCCAAAAGAAATTCGTTAGCACTTAAACTAATAGTCGTCAAATGATACTTGATTCCTGGAACCACATATGGCTCCAACCTTTAACCACACACATCCCAACATAGTTTCATAAAAAACAGTTTAATATTCAATCATCTTTAAAAAAGACACAAAGTTACTTCTTGGCCATGCTAAAGGCAGTTGGTCAGTTTTTTTTTTAATGGAATAAAGAAAATAATCTTATTTTCAGTCCTGTGACACACTGACTTTGTGACTCTTGCACAGCCTTAAAAATACAGCAGCAAAATATAAAACTGTCCAGAAAACTCCAGCAGTGGCTATGAAATTGGAATGCACATAAAAGAGAATTTTCAGATGTCACTTGAAGCTGTGAAATCACTCTTTCATGTTGCGCCGTGCACAGCGCCAATTCTTGGAACAAGCCCACACAAAACTGACTAAAATAGGAGTCTGTCATTATGGGTCATCTGTGCTTTTACACATTTCATTTGCCATTATGTGTGACTGTCATAAACATCCTACTGACCAAAAAACACAGCTGCTGCCATGCATGAGAGCTAATTGGTATGTGCAGCACGCAAGCACTTAGATATACATTCAGGACAAATTGTTCCCATTTCGCTCTCTTTCTCACTTGCAATTCTCCCTGAAAATTTCTCCCCGTCTTCCTAAAACCTTTACTCGGTAACATACAGAGTCATATTTTCATCCTGCTGGGTTTCAAGCAATTCCAAATTCAATCTCCCTATTCAGTTCTTTGGAAAACCCCTTTGCTATCCCCACACATCCTCTGCTCACTCTCATAGAAGCATGGCGGAGTTGGCCGGTGACACCTTGGCAATTTGATTGGTCACCCCATATGCCACCCCAAAGTTATTGGCAAAGGTGCCTCGGTGTTGAGGACCCCAGTGGCTGGAGCAGGCCAAGGCAACATCCACGTTTTACTTGATTGCAGCAGATAGATGGTTACTTTTGAGGGATGGGATGGATTGGTTGTCTGCCTGGGTGGTTGCTATCCAGGCTCGGAATGTGCCATGTTGTGGGGGATGCACCGACATGCGGCATAAGTGCATGCTCCCTTGATCTGACCTGACTATCCCCAGCACATTTGACATTACATTTTGCAGTGAAACTACAGAAGAACGAACACCATGTGTGAGCAAAGTTGATTTGTATCAATAACAACTAGCAAGATACAGCTATCCTGAAACATGACTCAAATGTTATTATTAGTAGTATTTAATGATGTGTAATTATGTGACCAGTAAATTACTCCTTGTCCCTGAAAACATAAGATTAATATACTTAATAGGGCAATTAAAAAAATGTATCT
>OMMV01039899.1:0-12107 GCA_900302635.1 Chatrabus melanurus | reverse complement strand
TTTTCCCCCCCCCCCCCCGGTAATGTGAGTTCCAACTCGTCAACTCGTTCAGACACCACGTACCTCAAGTTCGCAATCCAAGATGGCTGCTCTGAGCAGCAACAGTAGCGAAAGCTGTAGTTTTTACTGGGTTTTTTTGGGAATTCTGTCTATTTTTGTCCAATTTAATAAATCATACACACATTAATGTACTACTGCTGTCTGTGGACACATTTCTATAGTATTTTTATGTGTGAAATACTGCATAATGTGTTGTTCATCAACTGGTGTCGCTAATATTGGCTAACCCAAAGATGTTGCTAACAATAAGTGTCTACACCATGCTACAAGCCGAGCAGTAAATTATAACACCAGTGTAACTTCTGTGCCATGTCTCCTCTTCCATGAGGTCTCTTTGGTGGACCACATATTTTTGTAGCTCTCTGTACTCCAAAAGGAGGCGTTCAGCTTATTCTCCAACTTGCAGTGTTGGAATGCATTTATCTCGAGTATCTTCCGAGGTAACTGGAAGGCAGGAAAAGTTACTGATCTCACCGGGCACTGATTAGTTTATTAGTCTGAATCACAGACAGCCCGCGCTGCTGGAAGGGTCCTAGTTCAACTTTTATTTTGAGCACTAAGAACTCGTTGCACACGGCCGCGCAAAGCTTCAGTTCAAACTGAAAACGGCGCCGAAAAGCAACAAAAAACCCCAAATAGCGCCGTTTTACAAGGTCTGACAATCGCGCTTGCCTGTCCCACGCAGTCTCCGCTATTCTGCACGCGTCCTTTCAGTCCTTCGCTTATTTCTCCCTGTCGCCAACTCTGACACACGTCACACGCTGCCACATGTAGATGTGACATCACGATGACAGCCAGATGTCTCGTATCAACAGCTGATGAGTGAACTTGCTTTCTTCTGCCTGTGTGTACAAATACGTGTTGCCCTAAAACTAACCCTGGCAACTGCACCTAATTAAATCCATCCATTATTGTAACACAGTGTAATGCTCATTTATAAACATGAGAATTTTCTACTGTTATATCGTCACAAAATTGATCTTTTCAAGGTTTTGGACTGTTGCTCAAACAAAATACACAATTCTGGATTGTTGCAGCTGCAGCTGGCAAACATTAACTGACACATTGAGATTAGGGTGTGTATCCTCTGCTCTTTTTTTCTCTCTTTCTTTTAAATCAATCTCTTTATTAAATCCATACCTCTGATGTGTGAGTCTACAGCGAAATCAGAGTCGTCAATTTTTGCTTCCTCATACTTTACTTTCCCTGAACTGCCCGGCCTTACGAGTGAGGGCACATTCCAGCAGAAGCGAAACACTGACAGAAGCTGTTCACGGCGCTGCGCGGCCTGTAATTACAAACGGTATCATTATGTGGTGACGTACACTGAATATAACCCAGGCGCTGCCGGGCCTCACGGAGCCCGCCGAGGGTTAAATGGCTTTTCTATACGCACTATAAATACCAAGACCTACAATTGGAGGATCAATGATGATGGCTGTGCTGCCATAGCAACTGGGGAAAGAGTTTCCCTTCAACTCGTGATGGAGTCTGAGTCCTCAACATAAATAAAAAAAACAAAACAACAAAAAAACAGCAAAGAATTTCAAACAGCAGTGCAATAAATTACATAATAAATTATTTTGAAATACAGTCCTCATTTAACCTTTTTTGGATTGAAATTAAAAATATGTGCAAAAGTCATAAGTTTACACTGGCATCACTTTTGTGTATGTAAAATTTTGTGTATGTAAAATTATGAATGTGTGACATTTAAAGATAATGCAGTTCACACTTAAAAAGAATGTCTTAAAAAAATCTGTTACAAACAGCAGTGGCCTTGGCCAGACCTAGGCTTCAGTGTAACTTCAACCACACCTGCTCCTAATCGCCGTCATGCATGTGATGATAAGATTATTTCCTGCAACAAGCCCAGACACGCCCAGCAGGTGGCAGAGCGCTATATGGTATATTACATAAGCAAAGAAAACATGCTTTTTCCATTAATCTGATGCATCAACCCGAACTAAAGTTTAATCACTTTCTCCTCATTATAGGCCTTTTTAATTTGGAGACTTATTAGATGAAAACATTTCTTGTTTTTGAGTTATTGTGTTCGAAACCTGGAGAGGCCTAAGCTGTGTATTTAAGTGTGCAAGTACAATATATTATTAACATTGTAGTTTTACAGGGCACTAGTCTAGGCTTTTGTCAATCTGAGCCTAGGAATAAACTGTCCAATGTTTACACAATGTGTCTTTTTTTTTTTTTTTAGATTTTATTCCAAGCATGTCACCATATACTGCATACGACTGTTTTGTTCACTTAGTCAATAAGACAACTACAGCATAAAATTATAATTAAATGATAGAAATGAGAAATTAGCATTGATTTTTGGAAATAAAAAAGTGATTGTTATCAGTGAGTCACGTGATTTCAAATTTTCAAATTCCTTCACTTTGAAAAACCAACCCGGACCAGAATAAAGTTTCACACAGAGCTTTGAAATCTGAACCCTTGAGTCAGCATCGCCACGAGCAAAAAAATAAACGTCTGATAAACTGGTAAAAATAGAGTTTGAAAGCAGTCAGTCCTGCAGAGACTTCAGGTCCAAGTCCGAGTTTGTAGACCCGTGAGTTTGTTCATGCTTTCAAAGCAAAGCAACGGAGTTAAAACTAGGATATGGGGGCGATGCTGTGCACGCTAAGTGTTAAAATATCAATAAATAATGTTCAGTCAATGAACTTCAAACAAACAAACAAGCTCTCAAACTGATGACAAATGGCTGAAAACCATGAAAACCAAATTTTTCATATTTTTAGAAACAGTTTGAGCTTTTGTTTACATGAGCTTTGGTCCTAGGCTTTGCAGAAGCCTAGGCATGTATCCTGTAAAATGTCAGTGAGTGAATGAATAGATAAATGAGCCCATCCCCTCTGGTTTGTTAACACAATAACTCAAAAACAAGAAATGCAAACATCTTAAAACTCACCGGATGAAAAGGGCATATGACGAGGATAAACTGATTAAACGCTGCTTAACTTTGATGCACCGGATGAATACAAAAGGCAACTTTGTTTTGCTTTAGTAATATCCCACAGCGACCTGTCTCCCAGCTGCTGAACACCGCCCCCTGCTGGGCATGTCTGGGCTTGTTGCAGGGAATAATCTCATCATCAAATGCATGATGGAAATTAGGAGCAGGTGTGGCTGAAGTAACATGTAGCTGGAAATGAACCACCAAGGCATTGTTTGTTTGTAAACAAAGACATAAAAAGGTCGATATTTTTATTTATGATCTTCTGATGAACTTTTTTTTTGATATTCACAATTCCAAATCAAACCTCAATTGTCGCTTTACTTTCGAGCATTTAATAATCAATTAATTGACTAATAGTAAAAAAAAAGTCAAACTTGTACTCCCAGTATGAATATTATATAGATTTTATTCATCACATGATGAATAAAATCATTGTTTTTCCTTTGATCAATTAACCTAATCCCAAATATTTACCTGCAATTAACAAATATTTTCCACTGTTAATTTATCTTTAGATTATTATTACAAATCACTGATCAATTGCTTGATCTGTAACATATCTGACAAAAATGCGCAAAAAGTTGATTTTGACTTTTCACTGACAAGAAATTCCCACAAAACCAAAACAAAAATAAACAAAAGTGATACTTTATGGAAAATAATCACTCAAATAATGTTTCGTTAATCAGATTAATTGGCTGATAATTGAGCCTTTTAAACCTAAAGATGTTCCGGAACACAGTGAATTCACAGCTGTGACAAAAATCACTGTGAACCAGCAACATTTCTCCAGCACTGAGACAACAACATGCTCGGCGTTGTTTTACTGACAGCTCACCTTGTCGTGCGTCCACGCGCTTCCGTGGCTGCTGTGGACGATCGTCAACCAGAAGGCGAGAAATAAACGCGTCGTGGATCCGCCGTGGCGCCGTGGCGCGGTCATGGCTGCGTTCATTCCTCCGTGGAAGCTGCTGATCATGTGAATGAAGGAGGAGAGAGAGAGAGAGAGAGAGAGAGAGAAAAGAAGAAGAAGCAGAAAAAAAGGAGGTTCCGCGGTGCGTCACCGTGCGTCCGTGCGCGTCCCAAGAGCCACCAGTCAGCGCGCGCCAGGAGCCCCAGCAGATCGATCTGGATCTGCAGCAGGAGGTCAGCTGCTGGTCATCTGCTCAGTGTGAACGTTTTTTTTTATCCTGAAATTTGATTTTTTTTTAAATGACACTCCATCAGTGCTGGAGGGAACTTTGGTAGGGGAGACCGGGACTGTTGTAACGCTGACATCATGTGCCATCATGTGAGTTATTCCACTACATCTTTGCTCACTCCTCATTTGTTTATTTCACAACAGTGGGTTAAAGTGGCCATGATGGGCCCCTGAACTATTGTGGGCCCTTAAAATCCTATGACAGTCCCAGAATAGTAGTAGGTGAATAGTGTCAAAATAAAATACTGCAAACAGCACTTTTTGTCTCTTTAAGAACTGGCACGTTTTTTTTAAACATTGTACTAAAATTACAATTTTTGCTTGAATATATGTCAAACTATTGTAGCGTGCTGAGGTGCATCACTTCCTGTCATGCAATGGGACATTCTTGCGTTTGCAATCATTGCTATTTGATTGATTTATTATTAAAATGACATTCATAAAACATAACAGCAACATTATAACAAATGGATAACACAAGAAAGTGCAAACACTTATTTCCATTTTGCTCCATAACAAAATAACATGAGCAACATGGGTACAATAATAGTCAAATAGAAATAACAACAAAAATTAAAAATAAAAAAAGACTAGAAAAAGAGAGACTAAAAGCTACAGGTGTGCACATAACTGGTGCTCAGGTGCTCGTGCGTGTTAAAAATTAAATGATGCCCAGCAGAAAACACGAAGGGAAGCGCTTCTCTTACAACATGTCGTCATCACTTTCCTCCTGAGAAATGCTTCCCTCCTTGTTTTCTGCTGTGCATCATTTATTTTTTAACACGCAGGAGCACCTGAGCACCAGTTATGTGCACACCTGACTATAAGCAAAAGTTTATAAAAAAAAAGTACAAAAGCTGATGCGTAAATATGTGTGTATTACTATATGTAATTAAGTGGTTATTACGTTGTGCTATGTATTTTCTTTGAGTTGTGTGTCTGCTCGTCTTTAGAGTTTGCCACCAGGGGGCAGTGTTGCACACAGTGCCAGAAAGTGCAGTGCTTCTTGATGCTTGACGCAAAACGTGGAAATCCTCACTTTTCTTTGTTATTTTGTGGTTTAAGCTGGTCGTGCAGCAGAGACGACACATTGGTGCGCGTGTCAAAAAGCCTCTTTATCTTTTTGTTATCCTCTTCTTTGTGTCAGCCAGAAGCAGCGTGGGAGCTAAAAAAAAGTGTGGGTTCTGTGCACATGCACATGAAAATACAGCTGTGTTTGTTAATCAGCAGCTTGTTGTGTCTCAGTGATTCTCTGTTCGTCCCCCGAGTCATCACACTATTCTTGTGAAACAAAATGTGGGGCCCCTACATGAACTGGGGCCCCAAGACTTCAGCCCAGGGAAACCAGTGCATTAATCTGCCTGTGGGGGGCGCACGCCTTCATAAGCGTTTAAAGATGTGTGTGTACCAGACTCACCCAGAGAGCTCTAGTCTCTGAGATACAGAGTTCAGATATAAAACCCACCAAGTCCAAAACCACAAACTACCAGTGTGCAAAATATTCAAGAATTTGAACATATTTTCATTTTATTGGTTGAAATCTGTACATTTTCTAATGCATTTTCATTTAAATTCCCATGTTACATTGCAATTTTAAAAAGTGGGCTAAATGGGCTTAGAGGGTTTTGCATTTGAACTCTTTATATATATAAAGAAAAAGGAGAACCTGGATGGAGAAATCTTAAATATCCTGTTCAGCCCTGCAGGAATTTTCTTCTTTGAAGGTTAAATTATGATTTTTAAAAAAGTCATTTTCTGTGAAAGCATCCAGAAGTGTAATACATTCACTTAAAAAATGCCCCGTTTTCTGAATTAACTTAACCTCATTAACTTAATTTACGGTAACTACTGACTTTCTGTTTTTTTTTGAATATTTCTGAATGTGAACGATAATATTGTAGTTTTTTCTAAACCTCCGGCCTCTTTTTTTCAAAATTTTATTGAGCAAGCAAAATTGAATACAAAAATAGCAGATGAGTAAAAAAAAGATGACAGATCGCATGAATAAAAACAAAAAAATGACAAAAATAAGGGCGTGTTGACATCACATAAAAAAATGTGGCTGCATAGTTCTGTTATTCCAATTTAAAAAGCTCCTTATAAACATTAACAGTTTTAATGCTTTTGGGAAAATCAATTTGCTGTAGTGCTTTAATATACATTTTAAATTCATTTAAAAAGCCGGTGAAATTTTCTTAAATCTGTTTTTAGGAATATAAAATTTCCCATATATGATTGATTAATAAATTAGTTATTATGTCAGTTTCTTATGTTTATGTTGGAAATAAATTATAAAGTCTTTGCAATCAATTTGAATGCTAATATTTAATTTACATAAAATGTGATACTTTCAGCTTTTTCCCATTTTTTTAAAAGAAACTTTATTTACAAGAACAATTTACAACAACAAACAGTAACTCGAGGTGAATGCACAAATAACTTATTATTATTATATATAACTTATTATTATAATGTACAAAATAGGAAAAAACAAAATAAAATAAAACGGTTACAAATCACACTCATCACATAAGGCTTTGATTTTCTTTCCCATTTTTTTTTTGAAGCGCTTTGAACGTCACCGCGTTACGTCACACAAACACGTGGTCCCGTTCCACGTGATCCACCCGGGAAGTTTTCACGCAGCGTGGCGTGTTGTTGTTATCGTGCAGCGTCTTAAACCGGGTTTATCAGCTTTAAATGTAAGATTATCAGTGTTCTTGTCGCTCTTTAGTGTTTTATTCGTGTTTTTAGCTGCCGCTGATGGAGGAGGACAGCAGGATGTTAAAGGTTCTGCTCGCAGACAAAGACAAAGAGATTTCTGCTCTGAAGGACAAACTGTCCCGGCTGGAAAAGGTGATTATCGCAGATATAAAAAAAAAAAAGAGTATGTAATGCGTTTGTGGTGCAGCAGAAATCAATCACAGAAACTTCAAAGTGTGTCTGGGAGTAAAAGTTCGTCGGATTAAAGGGGGACAAATTCAGCAAAATAAAATAATAAAGTTCCGTGTCTGTGCGCAGAAACACGTGCTTCAAGAGAAATGCAGTGGATCATTTAATATTCATAATATATTTCTGTAAATCCACATCTGAAGTGATCTGAGACACACCTGCTGCTTGCCACGCCCCCTTCCTTTGGAGCAGCTCCTTTTAGCTCCCCTCACCTTCATGTCAATGGGTGATTTATTTATTTATTTATTGGCAAGAAGATTTCACTGATTTGGTTTGTAAACGTGTTTTATATGTATCATATATGTGGATGTGTGTAAACTCTGGCGACTAGTTTGTTCATTAAGGTTCTAAGGATCAGGTGTGTTTTTTTATTATTATTATTATTTTAGGTTATTTTTATTCCTTTGTTGTTTCAAGTTGGAAACTTTCCATGGGAATAAACTGGAGATTTGCGGTAATTTATACAAACTGTATCGTGTACAAACATTTTTTTTCATAAGCAGACATGCATGCAAACATTTCGAATACAAAAAACATGAATGTTGAATAAAATATACATATTCCCTGTGATTCTCCCCCCCCCAAAAAAAGTCCAGTTCAAAATGTAAAATGAAATCATCCTGCAGTAAGCAGCAGTGTGCATGTGATTAAGGAATTTGTTTTAACCAAGATTATTATTTAAAATTAACTACAGTCAAGTTTCCTGTTATAGGCTAACCTGCTGTTTTGCACATTTCCAGTTTATTCCCGTTAATTCCCATGGAAAGTTTCCAACTTTTGAAAATTCCCAGAATTTTTGCAGCCCTGACCTGTTTGTGTTCTCTGTAATAATTCCTCTGAGCTCTGATTTATTAGAGATGCTCGTCGGCGCTGCCGCCGCACGACAAAGTGACGCCTCTCTCGCCTGTGAAAGCCAAAGGCGTCCTCTGCAACGAGGACATCATGAGGTACAGCAGACAGCTTCTTCTCCCCGAGCTCGGCGTCCGAGGTGAGGACGTCCACAAACGCAGCAACGTTCAAACTCTTCGTGATGCCCGGGGGGGAGTTGAAATGATTTTTATTTATTTTTTGATTGTTGACATGATTTTTATTTATTTTTTGATTGTTGACAGGACAGCTGGACTTGGCAAAGACCTCGGTGCTGGTCGTGGGCTGTGGAGGACTGGGCTGTCCTCTGGCGCAGTATCTGGCTGCAGCAGGCGTTGGTACGTAACCCTCTTTAAAATCGAGGAGCACTGGTGATGATGGGAGAAAAGTCTCCTGCCTTCTCTCCGTACGATAACTGCGCCAACAATAACATGCCCACTAGGTGGCAGCGCTGGTTGCGCCGTCTGTCCATCTGTCTGTCTGCACTTCAACAGCAGAACTTTTTTTTTGGTTTTGCTGTTCTGGGATTTTTCACCTCCTTTCCAGTCACTCGTTTTTCTGTCCTGTCTGTTGGACAAACTGGCACCGTCTGGATCATATATTCGTCCCCGCGTCCTTCTTGTTGTCTTCATTTGACCAGTCATTGATTGAGGCACGTTTTTAATCGATCTGATATCGATATGATGCCTTAAAACACGTGTTTGACAACTGCAAGCTTTCTTAGATCAATTCTGCTTTTTTTCCCCAAATAATTCTCAGCAGATTTCTCCTCGTTTAAATCCCCAAAATGCACATTTGTGAAAACAACTAATATAATAATAATAATACTAATAATAATATAATAGATCAGAGAACTGCCACTGATGGCACTGTGAAAAATACAACAAAAAGCTTTGAAAGTCGTTGTTCTAGTGCTGAGTTTTGGAAGATTATTGCCAAAAATATAACTTACATGCAAATTATAAATGTGATTTGTGTTTTTTTTTTCTTCATTTTGCCTGAATTTTGCACCCGATGGTTTTGGTTAAGGGGTTAGATGTGCGTGTTCTGAAGGTCTTATTTTGGCGTTCTGCCAGGGCGTTTGGGCCTGCTGGATTATGACGAGGTGGAGCTGTCCAACCTGCACCGACAGGTGCTGCACGGCGAGGAGAACCTGGGCCAGGCCAAGGCTGCGTCTGCTGCTGATGCAGTCAGGAGGTAACGTCTCGGTGCGTGCATTCACCGCAGCGTGCAGCCCAAAAAAAAGAAGTTTGTAATGTGTGGGGAAGTGGCGGAAACTTCTTGAGCGTTTTGGAAAAACCTCGTAAGTTCGAAAACGGTAAAGTTGAGAAAACAGCAAAAAAACAAACAAAAAAAACCCGCCACCAGTTCCAAGATGTTTTGCTTTTTAAAATTTTTTTTGCTTCACTGATACCTCTGGGTCCCTCCATTGCTTCTGGAAATGTCGGAATATCGAACTTTGGCTTCAAAAAGTCGACCAAAGCTCAAAGTTGCCAGGTTTTGGCCAAATAAGTGAATCAGTTCTCGGAACTTGCTCAGTCCTGTTGCTTCAGTATCTATGAAACCATAAATGTTTTTTATCGAATGGTACGTCATAAGATGGGGTAAAACCGAGTAAGTCTAAAAATGGTCTGAACTCAATTAAAATAAAAATAATCTACTTACTATGTTTTTCCAAAACACTAAAGAATTACTCTGCTCCAGTAGGGCTATGAGTGAAAATTTATGTTGATTATTTCACTTATTATTAGGTTAATTATTTTTTATTATTCATGACCACCTGTGCCCAATCTCCGAGTAGCCAAAAGAACTCACTATTTTAATTAATAATTATAAATTTTATTAATTATTTAATCTAGCCAGAAAAAAAAAAAAATCCCATTTTAATTTCTAAGAGGACAATATGACATATTTAATTATTTGTTTTGTTTTCCAAGCAGTCCAGAACCAAAAACGTAATCATTTTAGAGCAATAAAATACAGAGAAAATCAGCAAAATGTCATTTTGAGAAGCTATAACTTGTCAAACTTTGTTTTTGTTTTTTTGTCTTAAAAATGATTTAAAATAATTGGTTATCAAAAGAGCTGATTATTTGTCTAGATTTCTGGTTATATATGAGTATTTGCTTCTTTTTTAATGATGTATGTATTTATCAGTGTTTGTCCACAACGATAAATCATTTATTTCAATCATTTATTTCTTTTGAAATATATAATGGATTTTTTTCTGGAACTATAAAGACAAAAAAAAGTTGAATCAATTGAAATTAATAATAATAAAAAAATGCACAGATGGTGAGAATGTTTGTTGGTTGGAGCCGCTGCACAGAATCATCTTACAGAAAAAGGATTAATTTTTTTTCCACCTTTAGGATTCTGAGGCTGAAGTTCTCCGTGTTGAATTATTCCTGGGAAACAGAACAGGATTTTTTTTCTTTCTGTAAAACATCACATTGTATTTTCTTATGTTTCCACATTCTGTGACTATTTGACACGTTTTTTTCCCCCCAAACACGTCGGCGGCCGTGTAACGTCCGCCGGCGCTCTCCAGTCTCGCCACAGGTTATAGTTGGTTGTGTATTTCTCCCCAGTCTGCAAATATCGTGTAAACATGTTATTTTAGAAACTCACAGTAAATTCACTGTACTGTGGTCGGCACACGTAGTGTGCACCATTATCCACATGAGGGCGCCATTTCTACAACTAGCACGTGCATGTGGCCATGCTTTTCCACGCACGCCTTCATTTACTGTTTGAAACATGAGGGCTGGTATTTATGCTTTTTTATTTTATTTTTTAAATGAAATACCTGACAGGCAGCACAGGGACAGGAATCGAGGACTGTCGTGATTCAGTGATGCTTTGTTGAGGCTCGAAACAATTAAAACCACAATTTTTAAGCAACATGGTTACGCTTGTCCTTTTCCACAAGGTCTGGAATCATAATTCAGACATGGACTGTCTCAGCCCCGAGGTGATTTGTTTCCACACGTGATGATAAAATATGACTTTTGGGGTGGAATTGGCAGTGTAGCAGCATCCATTCTCAAGAATATTTTTGATTGAATTTTAAAAAACAAAACAAAATGCACACAAGGTTGTCGAGTACACAATGAGTGGGTGAGTTTCACAGGAGCCGCACTGAAATAAAAATTAGTTTACATATTAGGTGTAATATTATGAAAAGTCTTAGTGAGATGTCATTTTTATGGAACATAATCAGCGATGAAGTGCAGTCCTATCCCTATCTTCCTTCCCGCACATTAACCCCATCCCCAAGTCAGGTTTATGAATAGAAAAGGACCCTCTCGTCTCTGGAGCCTCACCGGAAAGTCCTGGAAGTCAGGTTTTCAGGTTGAAGGCTCTCAGGTCCCCACACCGTATGAAACTTTTTCCTGGAGTTGCTAACCAAGTAATGGATCGTTTCGAGGTTTAAACAGGACGGGAGATCCCTCAGACACTGAGCGTGGGTGGGCAGCACTTTGATCGGGGTCAGACGTGCCTCATCCTCTCCAGTGGTGCCAAAAAGGCCAACCAGAGGATTAGGTTCTATGTCATATTTGAGGATTAAGGAACGGGTTTAAAAGACGTCCCTCCAGTATTTTTCGAGACTCGGACACGTACAGTACAAACGGATAAGTGAAGCCTCTCCGCTTCCGCATTTGCGACAGCAGGGATTCACATCTGGGTACATATGCGATAGTTTGACTTTGTGCTAACCGGCCCTGTTCACAACCTTAATCATTTTCCTCCTAAGTCGTCTTTACTCGCACTCACGGTGCCATTCCTTATTGAACGTAGCCTCTTCCTACCAGATCCTACTTAGTCTGCACGTTTGGCTCGGCTCTGTTTATCCCAGCTCTTAATTGCTTTTACCGATAACGGTGATTGAAACTCGACCCTTCCCTGGGGTCGGGAAGTGGACCGCAGATCGTTTGCATATGTGTCAGGGAAGGGTGATTGATGGGGAGAACTGTGCACATTCCAGGCATCCCCACGGGGAAAAACAGGTTTTTCTCCACAACCATCACAGTTGCACTGATGCTG
>OMMV01039892.1:0-10498 GCA_900302635.1 Chatrabus melanurus | reverse complement strand
GTTTTTGACTAGGTTTTCCCGGACAGCCAGCAAAAGGTGCCGAATCAGACGATACTGATGATGAAGGACAGGGAGACACTGGCTGTTCTGAAGAGAGCGCGCCGTCGCGCACACGCACAGCGCATGTGTGCATCACACATCAAAGACAGACAGAACTTCACGACAACAAGCGTTCCACAAATGAAGCGGTCTATCGCTGATTATTTTAAAAAGCAAAATGAGGAGAGAGAGGAGGAGGCTGGCTGTGAGGTTATGCTGTACCCCCCCCCAAAAAAAGGGTGCGACCAAATCATGTGCTGGTGCGACCAACTGAGAAAGTTGGTAGCACCAGTGCTACCAGTGGAAAAGTTCGTGTAGAGCCCTGGCACATGCACCCAGACCTTACCTGACTGTACTAAGACTGCAAAATGGTCAGTGTTTGAGTCACAAATAGTGGTTTATCAGCTAGATAAGAATGTTTATTTTGTATATGCATTTGGATTCATTTTAAAGAGGTCATACTATGCAGGTTTCACAGTGAACATCCTTTGTGCATGTAGAAACTCTCTTCTGTAAGGAAAATTTATGCATGAAACGGCTCATTTTACACTTCTCTGACATAGCTAACTTAACTCCACATCTAGATTCCCGCCCACTAAGCCAGTGTGTGCTCTGTGGGACACGCTCACAGCCTGTGGGAGAGAGAAAATGAGATAGATGTCCCGTCTATGAGGGGAAAGAGTGCGTGGCAAGCAGCAGCTACTTTCCATTTAGCAACAGGCTCAGAAATGTTTTGTGTCTTTGAGACCTGGATTTATTTTTTTTATTTTTTTTTTTTTTGTAGGATGCCTTACCTCCAGTTATTCTTTGTCATCATTTTAATGTTTGTTTTACAAGGCACCTTTGACCTATAGTAGCTTGCTGAAAATGTAGCTAATATGACTCTTTTTAATTGTCTTTACCAATGGACAATTGTGCGTTTGTGTCATCTTGTATATTTTTACATATGTATGTGCGGTAAGGTTGTTTAAATTGTTTGTGCGGGAAGTAATGTGTGTGTCTGTGTTAAAGAGATTAACTGAATAATACTGTACATGTCAACCAGAGGATGGAGTGCTAAATTCACCACCAGCTCCACGGGGAGATTACTGCAGGTTTATGACAAATATCTATCACCTATGACCAACGTGTATGTAGTATAATATTCAACCATCTCAAAACCACATGAGAGTTGACACCGGTGTGCTAAAGCATAATCTTGTAAGGATGCAGCAAAGAGGGGCTTTATAATCATCATAATCTTCATCATCAATTTCACCCAAGATTCTAGAAATATATATATACTTTTTTTCCTGAAAATCTTGGGAGTCATAACCAAAAGCATATGGTAGCCCATGTCTCTGGAGTGGTTTGCTTGTAATATAGGCAAAGAAAATGACCCTGGTTCAGCATCTGGATCTGAGGATTTGCCTTAAACTCTAATCAACTCTCCTTGGCCCAACTATCTTACTAAATTAGACTGAAATTGGTTTAGTCATTTTTGCAATGTCCTCTTAACTAACAAACAGAAAATCATTGCCTCCTCGGTGAATCTTATTTGTAAATACTGTTGGAACATGATCGGTACATCTTCGTTGGGTTTTTGATAAAAATGCATTATGTTGCCATATTTAACAAAACAAGAGAAATCATCCAGAATTAAAATGTAAGTGGGTTCTTCCTCATGATGAGATGGATCATTCCGCCATATGTCATTGTGATCGACTGTAAACTGAGTAATTCTACTGAACAGACAGACAAACATTGCTGAAACCTTTCTTGGTGGAGGTAATTACACAGGTACCTGGCAAATCTGAACTGTCAATACATTTCCCAACCTAGGCTTGTGCGTGCACTTCGTGCCTGTATTTTGCACATAGTGGAAGGTATTTTCCATTTCTGTGTTGCAGTAAATGCTCATAAGAAACCTGATTGTTTTTTTGCCCTGTGTGTGTGTGTGTGTAGGAGGTTGCAGTTGAGCATATTGGGCCAGTCGATGACGGCACTGAGAGCCTCGGCGATGTCCCCAGTCTCTCTGAGGATGTATTGGCAGGTATTGGCAAATCCATATTGAAACATCTTTTAATTATGGTTTTGAGATAAGAAATGGCATATTAATGACTGAAAGTGTTACATTTTTTGCTTTGAAACTACATCGATGTAATTCCAGGTTCCGCTGTGGAGTTGAAACTGAGTGACATTCCAGTAGAAACTGTCCTGTCTGAAGAAGGTCATCAGGTTGGTACACAACAGCCCACTTAACATATATGAGCAAATCAGTGTTATTCTTTTGTGTGTTTGAATGCCATGAAAAGATGGAACAATGTTATTCTGAATGGAAAAGGTCATCCTGAAACACATTTAATCTGTTATAAACAGCTTTTGGCAAGGTATTCATTGTATGGCTGTCAAAATAACACTTTAATTTAGAATAATTAATTATAGAGCCTATAACGCATCAAAATATGTTGAATCTCATTTCCTGATGCCCTTTGATCCAGTCATTATTCTGCCCATGGTAATTTTGTGAAATATATGTTTTTAATAGCTCAAACGAAAAATGACACCAAATATCATTATTTTGGAAATCGGTAATGATTTCAGCACATCCACAGCACTCTGATCAGCTGTTGAGGTTGTTTTCAGATGTGATGAATAAAAACAGCTCCGTTCATTGTTTTTCTTTTCCTGCTGTGCACTTAAATTAAACACCTGATGATTACTTTTCTTTTTTTTAATTTTATTACTTTTATAATAGATAAATGCAGTCCATTTACCATTCACTTGCACCACTGTGATGAATACAGAATGATTATACCATTCGCACGCAGTGGTAGTGCATGTGGGGGTATTGTTTTTGGCTCGGTGTGCCTGTCTGTTTGTGAGGTGAACAAAATAACTCTGTAGAGTTTTGATCCAATTTGGGCCAAGCTTGGTAGAATGACTAATGGGTCCGTCAAGAACAAAGTGGTTTGATTTTGAGAAAAATAGGTTAAAAATCAAGGTCACAGGCCAAGTTGTGAATTTGGCCCCAATGTGTATATTGGAGGATATTTAGAAAGGCTATTCTGAGAAATTTATTAAAGATACCATGGTTACTATTGAACACTAATATGAAGCCTTCTATTACTTTTCCATTGGGCGCATGACCTTTGACCTTGGGTGACCTTGAAAGGTCAAACTCAAGATTCTAAATGTTCAACTCAAATAGTTTGGAGCTAATATGGAGTAAACATGGTGGAAGGGTTGTGTGTTAGTCAAAAATAAAGTGGTTGAATTTTGGGCATAATTGATCAATTGTCCGGGTCACAGACGACCATATGTTATCACAGAATCACAAAATTAATTTGCCTGACCTGGTGTCAAACATTTAAAGGTAGAAATTTTATGTTTGCATTATTTGAAGGTATGTCAAGAAACCTCTCCAGTGCCCAGCGAAGGTCCGGTCCCTTCCAGTCCAGGACGGATGAGCCCTCCTCCATCCTACTCTGTTGTCCCTCCAGACCTCGACACAGAGACTCAGCCTCCAGTTATCCATGACATTGTAGCCAGCTCACCTAGTGACAACGAGAACTTAGGAGCCACTCCGTTTGTTACCAACATCGACTTGGGCGCTCTGCTTCATATTCCTCCCACTGAATTTGATCCATCTGAGCTAGAAGAGTGTAGTCCAGCTTTTCCCATGTTTGAAAACACTGCGGCCGCAGAAGCAGTGTTGAATACGCTTGCTGATATCGGGCCGATTCCGACAAGCACTGCTAAGGAGAATCCTACTGAACCCTTGGTTAACATCACCACTGAGACCCTTACAGCTGCTGATACTCCCATCCATGTTGAAGCCGATATCGGCCTCATCCCAGGAAGTTTAGAGCCCCCTAGCGCAGACAAAGAAAAGCCAGTGACAGAATTCCCAATCCATGATAGTCCTATAGTAGAAACTATTGGCTCTACTGGGGCGGAAGAAGAGGGAGTGGTGGAAGAGGAGGAGATGGAGCCATCTGAAATGATGACCCAAGAGGAGAGAGATGAAGAAGAAGAAGAAGGTATGGGATTATCCAATAGGAATATCTCGTGTGATGCAGAATACTGTATGTCAAGATGTGGAACTGGTGTTATTTCAGTGGCATTCAGAAGTATTTCCTAATGGGTGACTCAATCCAAAGTCATTTCTTGCTCTTAAATTTGATTTTAACTTCCATTGACATGATTCCCCAAGTAGTTGGACATCATAACAAGCCTGTACACAGGTACTGTTAATGCTGAATTTTTCCCAGTGAATACTGGCATTCCTCAGGGATGTGTTGTGGCTCCTACATTATTTAATTCTTACATAGACTGGGTGTTGGGTAGGGTTGTCAAAACCAGTGGCTTAGGTGTCTTAGTTGGTGAGGAAAGGTTTACTGACCTTGACTTCACGGGTGATGCTATTATCTTTGCGGGATCGATGGATACCCTGATTGCCACACGTGAGAAGCTGAGTGAGGAATCGGAATGTTTGGGTATGTGATTGTCCTGGATCAAGACTAAAATCCAGGCTTTCAATGACTTTTTTGACTCTGCCATCAGAAGAGAATCTGTATGCAGTGAATGAGTTGAACTTGTAGAGAGATTCACTTACTTCGGCAATGACATCCTGGGTACTCGATCTTTGAGATCGAGAGTTACCTGGGAACGAGCTTCTAGAGTCATGAGGTCACTGGACAGAGCCGTTTGCACAATGAAGGTTCAAGTCTTTAAGGTCTTGGTGCTTCCCATTTTATTGTATGGTTGTGAGACTTGGACACTAAGGTGATGGTTGGATGTCTTTGGTATTGGTCTCTTCTGAGGATCCTTGGGTACTGTTGGAATGACTTTGTGTCAAAGGAATGATTGCTTAGGGAGACTAAGATGAGTATTACTTGCATCATGAGGGAACGTCGGCTATGACATTTTGACCATGTGGCGTGTTTCTCTGATCATGATCCTCCACCAGTGGAGGAGGCCAAAGGGACGCCCACGTTTCGCCTGTCTGCTGCAGAGACCTGGTTACTTTCGAGAGGTGGGGGATGGATCAGTTGTCTGCCTGGATGCGGTTCTTCCAGACTTGACCTGATTGAAAGTCGGTAACTCGTGTTTCACACAGCTCAGTACAATGTGAAGGATTTTCTTGTCTATCTGACTAGTAGCTCTTGAGTTGTGTGTTACTTTGGAATAAAGTGTTGCAGATGGTTCTCATGATCCAAACACTCTGTTGCTATCTGCAAAAAAAAAATAAAATAAAACCTCAAATGGCAAAGGCACAGCAACCCATATGACAGCTGAAATATCCAACACAGACAAACAAAAAGAGGAAATGGAAGTCGAGAATGATCCTTCAAACAAACCAAAAAAACACCCAAAACTGCAACATCGGTGCCGATACGATCCCTTCATTAAAATAGCTGTGATGGTAAAACCAATGCCAGACACGAGGTTGATGTAGGAATTAAAAAATGCAATAGAACAGAACAGCTGCAACAAATGCAGCATAATTATTTCAGCCCGCATTGGCAAATGGAGAGCAGAGTAAAAGTTTATTTGGCTCTTAGTGCAGATTGACACAGAACAGAAAATGAGAACGCTGTTGCGGAAGACTTGCTTAACATGTTTCTTATCTGTGGGACGCTCGCAGCTGTAATGTGATTTGTCAGTGTGACGGAGAAGCATGCACCCTGCTGAGAAAATGAGACACACCAACCATGAAATTACTGCTGTCTTAATTCAGCGAGAAAATGGCATCCTTTTCTGTTAGCAGCGTTGTGTTTGTTTGTTTTTTGTTTTGTTTTTTAATCCCCCACCTCCGCGTTGGCGGAAAGGGGGATATTGTCTTCACGATGTCCGTCCTGCATTAAGAATTAGAACTCACTCATTTTTTTTCAAGTTCCCATTGCCCTAGCTTTATGAAACTTGGCAAGTGAATTCTTCTGGGTGTATCCTGAACTGAGTTTGAAATTTTTTTTTTTTTTTTTTCTTTAAAAAAATTTATTGAAATTTTCCTGTATTTCTGGATCCAGTCTCTGAAGCCTGTTTCCTGTATAGCGCAAAGTTACTTATTAATTTTCAGGGTCTCATTGCCTCAGCTTCATGAAACTTGGCAGGTGAATACTTCTGGGTGTATCATGAACTGAGTTCAACATTTGTGGGGGGAAAAAATAGAAATTTTCCTGGATTTCTGGATCTAGACTTTTGGACTTCATTTCTGAAGCCTGTTTCCTGTATAGTGCAAAGTCACTTATTAATTTTCAGGTTCCCATTGGTCTAGAAATCTAGAACAAAGGAGGCGGGGGTGTTCCCATCTTTGATGGGTTCTTGTTTAAACATTTTCTACTGTTTTCAGTTCTTGCATTCACAGAGAATTCCATATTGTGTGTTGGACAGATGATTTGTTGAATCACTTTACCCTTAGCTTAACTGTTGTAGCTCGTTCCAGTCCTGATATTTTATAGCCAAAGATCTTAAGATGATTTGTAGAAGTAAATCAAGGCCACGTTTGTACACGTGGCTCTGCTTTGAGCTTAGTATCATGATCTCTCACAGAGATCAACAATAAAACTGGATCATAAATCTAGACCCCCCCCTTATATTTGTACTGCTTTTAGAGCCATCCAGCAGTTTGGACTTCGGCCGCGATGATGATGATGATGACGATGGACTGAGGAGGAGGAACGTGCCCTACTTTGAGCCTCCAAGACCGAGAACATCAGATGAGGAAGATGATGATGAAGAAGAAGTGGAGTTCAAGGTGGCTGAGAAGGAGGAGGACAAACAGTGGTTCTCCATGAACAAGTGCATTGTGGGTGCTTTGGTCCTGCTCTGCTTAGGCTCCCTCTTCCTCACAGGTGAGTTCTCCTAACCAGTAAACTGAACAGCTGGCATCAGCTTTTCGTATTTAGACGGTAAACATTCTATTTGGTCAAAGGTATGTTCCACAGTTTTTAAGTTTAAAAATCGCATCATATTTGGAGACGTTTATGGCACAGTATTTTAAAAAGAGATGAATGCATACACATCCTGCACATATATATATATATTTTTTCAAACATGTTAGTTATTTATATAATTTGGTTAACAGCTTCTTTTTTTTTTTGCCACATGAAATTCTAAAGTGTCGTTACTGTTTTACTACACATGTATTTGTTTTTCATTTGCTGATAAGGGTACAAATTGCATAAGCACCCTTATTTGCGTTTCTCAGTCAAAGCTAGCTGTCTGCTTTTAGGTTTTTGTTGACGAAGTTACACTATGTCAACAGGTTTCCTTTCTGACCTGGATAATGGTAGGTCCAGCCCTACAGATAAAACGGCACTCTTAGCTTCTGCACTGGCTGCTTTGCACTCCGCAGCTTGAGCAAACACTTATTTGATCTGGCAGCAGAAAAATGCATGTGATGTGCATTAATGGATTTGTCCCTGTTTGTAAGGACTTACAATATGTTTAAAGGTGTAGTCCCCTCTGATTTTTTTTTTTTTTTTTTTCACAACATTGACAAGATTTGCTTCATAATGAAATCTATTATAAAGTACCTTTTTATTTCTGTGGTACATCACAAAATTATGGCTAATTTTGTTGCTGGTGAAGTATTTATTTGAGGTGGGGGGGTCAATGGCAAAATGAATGTTAGTATTGACAACTGACAAAGTAGATCTGTGTGAGTGCTGTTTTACTTGTCCAGCAGATATCCTGCAAAACATCTGCATGGAGTATGTCCAGATTTTATGCTGAGTTCTTCCTAACAGGATCTCTGGATGCCTAGCTCTCTGTTGTCCTTCTGCTTCAATTTTGTTTTATTATTTTTTTGTAGCGTAGGGGACACTTTCAGTCACAATTGAAGGTCTACCGTGTTTCTTCGGCTCCATGTTGCTGACACTGACCAAGTTTGCCATTCGAGGCTCGGAAAAGCCTCTCGCATCGTCTGAGGTCACCACAGACTGTGTTGTGGCGTCCTGTCACTGTATTTTAACTCATGTGGGTCAAAATCCTAAATTGCTTCCAGACGAGGTGAATTTTGATCATATTGGTGACATAAGAGTGTGAATCTGTTATTTGAATACTAGGCAACAAAATGATAGTGGTGCCAAAGAAACTCTTAAATGGTACAAAAAAATCAAAGGAGACTACACTTTATGTTGAGGATAAAATTGGAGGCAGGTTGCTTGAGTAGGCAAATTTTATGCATTGCCAATTAGAATGCATTTCACAGCAAGAAAAAAAAAAAAAAAAGAATCTTGCACTGTCTTAAGATGATTTGGCGGCTGTGCAAAAATCTCAGCTGTGATTCTCGTGCTGAGATGTGTTCTCTTCTTTTCTGTTTTTTATCCGACAGGTGACTTTGACTCCTCTGACTTGAGTGATGGAGAGCAAAGCCAGGTCTGATCCCATAATCCCCCCATCTTCTTCACTAACTCAGACTCGGTGTTGTGTGTTGTACACTCTGCTCTATAATGATGGTTAACGATAAATGCTGAAGATAAAAATAGTAATATTTTTGTATCCTGCTTCTTCCTGTTATTCATTTCCAATCCAGAGCTGGCTCAGCGGTGATCCACAGGATATGAAAGAGCTTTTGGATAAACTGGCACAGGAAAACCTGCAGATCACTCAGCTGGAGGCACAACTGCAGGTCAGCAGAAAAATAATGTTTAAAAATGTTCTGCCTTGTGTTGATGGAGAGATGTTTTTTCTTCTTCTTTTTTTTCTCTTTTAATTAGCATTGATGATTATCGTCAGTGGTTTTGACTGAGGCGCTTGTGCACATTCTCAATGTCTTAGTCTCAAAAAGAAGAACTCGATTCGGCGCTGAAGGCGGTAGCAGCGCGCGGTGATGAAAAGGAAAAAGAAGACCTGGAAAAAGAAAATGCGAAGCTGAAGGAGGAGCTGTCGACTCTTCCTGATCTGAGAAAAGAGCTGGAGAGTCTGAGGGCCAGAGTGACTGAACTCAGCCGGCTCACAGGTAGACTGCGGCGGACATGAAAAGAATCCCTTCATTTATTATTGACTAGCATCCGTGCCGCTCCGTATTGATTTTATAATGTATGGAATATTTATTCAAATGGAAGCGTACTGCGCTGCATAAATTGCTTCCTCGGAGCACTAATCTTTTGACCTTTCTGATATCATTTGCTTCCACAGAAGACATAATGTGGATTTCTTCCTTTCTTCACAGCTGCTCAGGAAATGCCCATACTGACGCGTTTCTTTAAACAGAAAGGTGCTGGAGATGAAAGAAAGAGCGCCCAGAGTGATGGAATCGAGCTGAAGGAAGAGCTCAATAGGCAGAAAGTTCTCTTGGAGGAGAGTGGCAAAAGACTCGAAGGGATGAGGAGTGATGGAGGCGACAGAAAGAGGGTCAGAGATAGTTTAGAGGAGATTCAGAAGAAGCTTTCGGAGCAAGTTGACAGGTGGGGGAAGAAGAAGCAGCGGGAGTTCAAATGGAAATGTCCGACAGGCAAAAACACCGACCACTGGAAGAGAGAGGAGAACAAGGAGCGGCGAGGTGAGAAGGAAAGGGAGCAGGGAAAAGAGGGAGGATGGAGAGACAAAAAAGAGGGGAAGGAGACGGAGCAGAAGTCACAAAAGCAAAACTCTCACAAAGAAGCATGGAGGAAACACCAGGAAGAGTGGGAGCGAAAGAAAGGCGAGCGCAGACTGGACAGGGAGGAAAGGAGGATGGAGAAGCTGTGGCACAGCCGGCCTGCCAAGAGTTCGCAAAGCCCCGCCCACCATCAGCATCATCACCCGTCCCGCCAACCTCGCCAGTACAACCACGACGACTTCTGGAGATACCAGGAGGAGAAGCTCAAACGTAGCATCTACCCTCACCTGGGGTGCAGCGCCACGGAGGACTGCGCCGGCCTGGAGGGGCTGTACCCGGTGGAGCTGTCCGAGTTCGAGGGGCTGCTGGAGGGCTACCTGAGCAAGCTCGAAGGCTTGCCGCCCGAGAGCAAGGACAAGCTCAGGAAGCTGACTGCCGACTTCTTTGTGGACGGCGTGTTTGGTCACGACAGGGCTTTTTTCAGCGACTTTGCCAAGGACGTGGCGGGCATTCTGGAGGACATGGCGGACGTCTTGGATGGCGACGGACGGGACGATGACGATTCCCTGGAGGAAGAGATGGAGGAGTTTGAGCGAGAAGCCCTGTGGAAGTTTTCAGCCGCCGCTTAAACTGAGACGAATACGGGAAAGGAATAGAATCCCCCCCACGAAGAAGCTGTAAAACACGGTTTCATGCGTTTCTTAGCTTCACTTCAAAGCTCTAATGGTAGGAAAACACTTCTGGTACAGAGGGGGCGTGCCTCTCCAAACGGGTCCCTCTGAGTCCTTATATGGTAAAATACTTACCTCTGTCAGGTTACGCCTCCTAATGAGAAATCCTTCAGTGACGTGTTGTGTGGATTTGTCTTTATTTACCAATGTGTTCTCTGTACCTAATGCATGTTATTGATCATAATGTAAATCTAAACTG
>OMMV01039890.1:0-10784 GCA_900302635.1 Chatrabus melanurus | reverse complement strand
CCTCGTGATACGACCTCCACACTGCCAACAATTTAATTTCTAAGCACATCGCAGTGCTGACGCTCAGCGCTGCGACAAGTCATCAGCTTTTCTCTTAAGAACTTAAGAACATTCTCAGTGTGTCTTTAGCTTTAAGCTGTTTTTAGCATCTTTATCTCAAATGTAGCTGTGAAAAATACAATAAATCACGTTTTGATATTTTGTCACAATGTCGACACACAAGGGACCATTTGGCATCTTTAAACAAATGCACAAGAAATTGTGCTTTCCAGATTTGCAGAAATATTTGTGCAAGTGTTCTTAATGTCAGTAAAGCCAACAATAATCATAAACCTCACTCGAATTTCAAAAGTGTCCCCACATGGACACCTTGGGAAGACAACTTGTTTGCAGTTTCAAAGTTGTTGTTTTTTTTTAAATTTAGTAATGCTGCTGACGAGGTTCCGCTCTGCCAAACACGTTTTTAATAATTTTTTCCTGTTTAGGTTAAAATGAAAGACACTGAAGCGGAATTTCAGCAAATGATCGAGGAGCGGCTGAAGAAAGTGGAGGAGATCAAACACTCGATCCAGCTGAGCAAAGTGAGTCCAAACACAGCCGTCACACGAGCATGACTACGTCCACAATCAATTCAAAGAATACCGCCGTCACGTGTGAACGATGAGCTTCTCGGCTTCTGGATTTACTGCAGAGATTTAAAAATGTCAACATGACAACATAGTAACACACAAGTTCAAAAGATTTCAGTCTGATTTTCATTAAAGAGAACAGCCCAATCAGAGTAGAAAAAAAAAAAGACAGTGCTAACCCACAAAGTTAGACACACACACACACACACACACATATTAAGTCAGAATTATGAGATACTAAATAAAAATGTGATTTTCTGTCCAAATAATGGAAAAAAAAGATCATTTTTTGATGATTTTATGAATTTTGGTATTTCATGGTGCCTGATTTTATATTATTCTTTGTCAGCTTTTTCAGTTTTTTTCCTGTGTGGGCAAAAGAGATTTTCAACAGTATGACATGTATGTGTGCTCCAGAGTGTCTTATCCTGGTGTGAAAAATCCCAGTTTAGTGCAGAGAAAAGGACAAAAGAGGCACAAAACAAAAGTGGACGAGTCTTCAGAAGAGGCTCTGGGGCTCTGATGTGTGGAATAACTCTCCGGTCTGAATGGTGTTTCCTTAAATCTCCAGGTGAGCGGAGAGGAGGAGATGAAGAAGAGCGAGCACCTTTTTACGTCGCTGATTCACGCCGTCCAGGGAAGACGGGCAGAAGTGGAGAAGGAGATAAAGGAGAAGCAGGAGGCTGCAGAGAGGAGGTCAGAGGAGCTGATCAGAGAGCTGGAGCTGGAAACCTCAGAGCTTGAGAGGAGAAACTCTGAGCTGGATCGGCTGAAGAACACTGAGGATCACTTCTATCTCCTGCAGGTCAGAGTCAACGCTCTGAAAGACGCTGGTAGTCTGAGCGTTATCTAACATCCTCCACCTCCATTGCTGGACCAGCAAGGTCAGACACTTTGGACCACAACTGTGGCATTGTGGGAAATGGAAACAACTATTTTGTCAAGTGACATCCAAACAAAAAAAATCTTACAGACGAAGGTTAGGTACTCATGAGCTGCTGCGACTGATGAGACAACAGAAAACTGCAGTTTTATATGATTGGAAAAGTCAGCTGATCACCAACTCATATTTGATTGGATGAAATACGGTATACGCCCCCCAAGAATGGGGCGTGTCATCAAAAATGTTTTACAGTTCCAAAGACAACAAAAGTAATTAATTTTTTACTTTTTTTGAACGATTTTAACTTTAAAATGGCGTTGAATAAGGGACCTTGAATGAACAGAACTATGGCGATCCTTTGGATGTTTTAACACCGTAGTTACAATTACCATTCACGAATTCATCATAGTCAACAAGTTATTTGTACATATCTTCTATGTCAGCTACAGTCAGATCCGTAAGTGTTTGGACAGTGGCACCATTTTTGTAATTTTTTTTGCCTCCGTGGACCACCACAATGGAGATGAAATGAAACAATCATGTACCAGGAGGCGATGGTCAAGTGGTTAAAATGTGGGCTCAAAACCAGAGGATTCTCAGTTTGATTCCCCACCAGAATGGAACGCCGCTTGTTCCTGGTGTGCAGTTGAGCGCCATGTGTGAATGTGAGGCGTTGTTGCAAAGCACTTTGGATATAAATGCAAAATTATTATTATTACCCCTTACTTTATGCACAATAGATATTCATATACTGTTTTCTTGATATTTTTGCTTCGCGGTAGACGGCCCCTTCTCTTATCTCACTGCCTCCCAGCAAGGAGTGGGCGGAGATCGGAGTCCATTCCGGTCTCTGTGTTGGGACAGTGAGGACAGCGATGTCGAAACTGGACGATACCTTGAAGAATGAACTGGACAGTGTGAAGACGGACGGTAAGGTCAACTGGGACATCTCCTGGTCTTGTGGAGATCTGAGATCGTTTGTTTTAGCTGCTGAAACTGATTGGTTTTTATTGTTTTGGCAGAACTGAAGCGGTTGAGGAAATATGCAGGTAAGATCACAAGGAGTAACTAAACAAATTCCAGCTTTAATATCATTAAAGTGTATTTGAGCTAAACTGATGTTTTATTTATTCTTAACAAGCAATTATAAATCCACACTTCAGTGAGGACTGGATTTAGTGGGGTGGGTGGGGGGCTGGGACCACCCCCTTTGCACTCGCCAGAACTAAACCAAACCAACTTTTTCAGGTTCTTTTGATGACTCCAAAACATGATCAAATAAAAATTTGCCTCAAGCCGGATATTCAAGATGGCGTCCAAAATGGCTGCCAAACTAGTGTGTGTGTGGGGGGGGGGGTCCCATGAAAATGCATTAAAACGACATATAAAATATTCCATAAGAAGAAAGATTTAGGTCTCAATAAATACACTTGTGCCTAAATAATTTCATTCACAAGCTTTAAATTCAACATGGCATCCAAAATGGAGGCCAAATGAATGCTTTCCATCAAAACGTAACAAACAATAGAATTAACAATAAAAGAGCGTCACATTTTGGTGGCCATTTTGGACGCCATCTTGAATATCTGGTTTGAGGCCAGTTTTTATTTTTGGGAGCATCCTGATTATGTTTTGGGGTCGTCTAAGGAACTGTAAAGAAGTTGGTTTGGTTTAGTTCCTTTGAGGGTGCAAAGGAGTTGGTTGTAGCTCCCCTACTAAGAGATCTGCTGTGGTCTTTGTAGAGTCAGCATAACTTGAACTCCATCTTATCTCCCCAGTGGATGTTGTTCTAGACCCGGACACCGCCCATCCAAACATTGTCCTGTCAGCTGATGGGAAGCAGGCGGGTCGTGGCGAACTGCTGCGCATCGTCCCTGACAACCCCCAACGCTTTGACCCCGTCATCTGTGTTCTCGGCAAGAGAGGCTACCCGTCTGGGAGGATCTACTTCGAGGTCGGTGGATTTGTCTGAATACTTGTTGGTTTATTAGACAGTGACTCTGAGTCAGCATTTAGATGTTGTACCCTACATTTAGATCAACCCTGTCAATGAATCAAAACGTGCTGCTGTTTCTAAGGAAACAACTGCCACTCAGACGCAAGCGTCAAATAACATTTTTTAAAGCCCTTGACATCATTATGGAGACATCAAAATTATTCAGCTGTGTTTTGATTTGACCTGTAGGAAAATGTTTTCCCACAGCACCAACAGTTTTGTATTTTTCTGTAGGAAAACCCACACAGAATATTTTCAATTAGTCCAGGGAATCCCCTGGAAGGACAGAACTTTTGGGTCATTCCGAGTCACATGGCTCTTCTTATTCTTTTGTCTTATCGATTAGGTTGCAGTTGGGGCAAAGACCTACTGGGACCTTGGGGTAGTCAGAGACTCTGTCAGCAGAAAAGGGTTGATCACCTCCACCCCGGAAAATGGCTACTGGACGGTGAGACTGAGGAACGGGGACGAATACCGCGCTCTGGACTCCCCCTCAGTTCTTCTTCCCCTCAAAGAGAAGCCGCAGACTGTTGGAGTGTTTATGGATTACGAAGAGGGGACGGTGTCGTTCTTTAACGTGGAAGCCAGTTCTCACATCTACACCTTCAATGGATATTCATTTAGCGAGAGGATGTTCCCCTTTTTCAGCCCTGGAGTTTGCGATGACGGGAAGAATATGGCGCCATTGGTCATCACTCCTGTCAATCATGAGATGTAGGCTTGGGGTTGAAGCCTTGAATTTGTTTTAATGCTGTGCAGGTGATTTTCCTTTCAATAGTTTCTCTGTATCTGTACATACAACTGCACTATATATATATATATATATATACATATATATATATATACACACATATATGAATGGGTGCGTGTGGTCAACTTAATTTGTTAATATCCATCCATTCCTGCATTTCAAGCCTGCAATACATTCCAAAAAATGTTGGGCTGCTAAAGCATTTACCACTTTGTAATGTTGCCATTCCTTCTCACAACACTTAAAAGATGTTTTGGCGTTGAGGACACCAAGCGATGAAATGTTTCACATGTTATTTTGTCCCATTGTTTCTGCAAACACATCTTAAGGTCTGCAACAGTACGGGGTCTTCGTCATTGCATTTTTTTTTTTTTTGTTTCAAAATTCTCCACACATTCTCTATTGGGCACAGGTCAGGACTGCAGGCAGGCCAGTCCAGTATCTGTACCCTCTTCTTCCACAGCCATGCCTTTGTAATGTGGAATGTGGTGTAAGGTGGTTTTTATGCAAAATGCTATTTCGTTTTTATGTACCAACATAAAAATGACCAATAAAAGAATCTCAAATCCAGAATCTCGAACATAAAGTAAGCCAAAAACGGAAATATTATCCTTTGCTTCGACAGTGTGTAATTTATTCAAAAAAAAAGCACAAAAAAAGATCTCTTTTCAAAAGAGAGCGGTAATGTTGATGGACATAGAAAAGAAAAAAATTACATACTGTATAGGAAATCATGATAATGTACTATATATAATGTACTATGTGCTGTACAAAACCTATGTTAAAGATTACACTGTATGCAGATGATGCTACTATTTATATGTCAATTTTCTTCAGTGACCACAGAATATGGAGGTAATATTTTGCTTTTTGCCTCGTAGCCTACTAGGTAGAATATTTTTAAAATATAAAACATATTTTTCTGATGTGCACATCACTTTCACTTTCTCAAACAATCACAATTTTGCATCCAGGATTTCCCGTTTTGCATTCCCTGTCCTATTTCAGAATCATTAATTAACTCAATCCCAGAAGCATAGCTGCTGATATAAAATACCTTAATAAAGTCTTAAAATATAACTAAAAAATTACACTTAAATTTTTGAAATTACACTTATAAATAATGATTTTAAAATTTTGGTAGCCAGTGCTGTAAACTGACCGGGATGCAGAATGCAAACGTCCCGTGCAAAGTAGTGCAAATTACGTGTTTTGCATAATTTGGGTGTGTTACATTAAAAAGGACATCAAGATATCAGAAGCAAGAGAAGACTACGGGTCATCACAGAGATTGTTCTTGCTGTCACAGGTAAGTTCCATCTTTGCTGCTACACAAAACCTATGTTAAAGATTATACTGTATGCAGATGATGCTACTATTTATATGTCAATTTTCTTCATGTATTTTGTAGTGACCACAGAATATGGAGAGGGTAATATTTTGCTTTTTGCTCCTCAGAGGTGAGGGAATGATGTGTAATTGTATTTTTTAACTGACTTGTTACAGTAATACATGTGTAATAATGCATTACATATGCATATGCAAACTACTACATGAAAGTAAAATTTGTACTTTTGCACAACCAACAGGTCTGTGTGGTTCCTCTGTACCTCGTCAGTACATTTTCATCAACCAGCCCAAAGAGTGGTCTGAAGCCCAGCGCTACTGTAGAGAAAAATACATTGACTTAGCCACTGTCAGTGACTTGGCAGACCTGGAGAAGATAGCTGATCTGGCAACGCCTTTTGCTTCACATGTCTTTTTAGGTTTGCACAGAGAGTGGAGGTGGTCGCTGTCTAATGGTGAAAACTCCAGAGAGGGAGAACTGACCTACACCAGCTGGTCAAATGGTGGTTTCGGTGACTGTGCAATGATGGCGAATGGTTCTTGGGCTGCTAATACCTGCAGCATGGTTTTGAATTTCATCTGCTACAATCGTGAGAATAAAATGCCTTTATTGTTTCATTCAGAAATAAAAACGGAGTACAAAGCATTTTTCATTAAGAATTATATGCAATACCAACCTTTTATACACAAAGCAAATGCATAACTTTGGCAGCTGGGTGATTGTATGATGTGGTTTGGATCTGCATGTTGATTTGGCACAAGTTTTACACCAGATGCCCTTCCTAATCAACTCCAGATATACAAGGAGAATGGACCACAGACGGCCTCAGACCAGGGTCCTTCTCAGAGCACCAGTAGGGATGTGGTCACCTTGTTTATAATAGACTTTGCTAGTAAATAACTATTTATTGCCTGGCAGAAATCTGACCTTTGACCCCTATGACTTTGACCTCGACTTTTACCCCAGTGATCGACTTTTGGCAAATTTGACCTCACCTGGGCAATTCTGGAATGCACTTACATATTTGTGACAAGTTTGATGAAAACTAGAGAGAAAAACCAAAATTTTGTCCTTTGACCCCAATGACCTTGACCCCATTGGTTGAAATTTTACCTCACCTGGGCAATTCAAGAACCTACCTACATATGTGGGCCAAGGTTGGTGGAAATCATAGTGAATAATCAAAATTTTGACCTTTGAGCTGAATTGTCTTGATGTTTGCCAGAACTAGGACTCCGTGGTCAACCTTCATCCACATACCAAATTTGGTGGAAATCATCCAAAGGGCCTGGGAGGTGTAGGGAAACAAACAAATAGACAAATTTAGCTCAAATTATGGTATGATTTTGATTTTTGTTCTATTGAACTTTGGATATTTCAAATTTCAACTTCAGTGAATTGATAAAGGCATCAAACATTACATTTTAGTCAAAATTCTAAGGTGCTTGAAACTTTTGCACAGGACTGTAAATCCATGCAGGAGGTAAAATATCCTTAAATTTTCAAACACTTATATGTATAACTACTGAGACAATGATGCTCATGATTGATGTCAATTTCAGGGTCGACCACTGAGCTGACGGATAGATTTGTAAAGTATAACGCCATCGGTGATTGGCATACTGCTCGGGATTACTGCAAGAGCAAACACATGACCCTGGCCAGGGTGCGGAGCCAGATGGAGAATGACGAGCTGAAAAGGATAGCAGGAGCCAATCTTGCATGGATTGGGCTGACTAAGGAGTGGCTGTGGTCGGATAGGAGTGAGGCGTCATTCATCCCGTGGAAGACGGGCGAGCCGGGGAGTTTTTTCACAGAAGACTGCGGAGCCCTCGCTGTTGACACCAACGCTTTCGGACTGCTCGACAAGAGCTGCTCTAAACCAACACCCTTTGCTTGCTACATTGGTAAAAATTACATTTTGCCATTCCACGTATAGTTGGACGGCACATTCGGTGTTTTGTCATTACCCATAAAGCAACGTGGTTGCAGCCCTACGCAGCACGTGCACGAAATCGCTGGAAGAGTTCCGGTTTGTTTCTCTCTAGTGATATGCGTGGATTCACATTTTCGATGTTAATATTACGAGATCTTTTAGAAATCTGGCGATCCTAACATCGCCAAAGCTTAGCGCACCGTCAGCAAGGCAAAGTGCAACTGTCAACAACATTTTTCCGTCTGTTTTTGCTTGAACACTCGGAAAACAACTCGGAGTAAAGAGAACGCCGCCAAACCGGAACTCTTCCAGCAATTTGGTGCGCGTGCGCAGCGGTGCGCACCACATTGCTACGGGTAATGGCAAAACACCAAATTAGGAAATATTAACAAAAAATCTCATTCGTGTGCCGCTGTCTTTTTTAATATTGCCACTAGGGGGTGCAAAAGTCTTCTAATTCAATACCAACATATTCGATATTAACATAATCCAGCAAAAACTGATGCAGCAATTATAAAAATAAAAAAAAGTGCACCCACAGTTTGAACGTAAGGTTTTAACGAGTTGATGCATTAAATTAGAGATCAGAATTTAAAGTTAGCAGCAACATCAGTCGAGGAATATGTGCTGGTCCACAAATTAAAAGGTGATTTTCATATCTGTCATAGCTGAGTTGTATTTTATGAAAGTATGCCAAAAGAGAGATGTGTTTAAAAAAAAATTATTGTTGAGATGTACAGTAGAAAGAATATAATCGCAGAATATTTCGCAAAAGCGACTGCGGGCCACTGTTAACGCACAAAAGAAAGTGGACTTAAAACGTTTGTACAAAACTGCTGGAGAATTCTGACAAATAGACTCAATATTCTAATTTTTCTGGGAATTCAAGCTTTATTTTTAAAATGTATTTTAAACACATTGTGGTGTAATGACTGAAACAGGATTTGAACGAATTAAATAGCAGTTTAAACAAACTATTATTTTCTTCTAATGACTAATTTTGCAGTCAACAACATGTGCAGCAATAGGAGTAAGAGTCGGTCATTATTACCTAACGTGAGGTGTGGATCCTCTCAGGCCCCTTCTGGTTTAAAACTATGCTTCTTGTTGTACGTTAACCAAAGGGTACCGTGGTTTGATCCCTGGCTATTGCTGTCTGTATACCAAAGTGCCTTTGAGCAAGACAGTAAACCTCATATTGCTCCTTGCAAGCAACCTCCAGGTATTGTTGTGGTTGAATGTGAGGCATAATTTCAAATGTAAGTTGCTAAAAAAAAATCATAAACATAAATATTTGCAATATTTGCACATGACCAAGTAACCTGTACTATTATTATTATTATTATGTTTTAGGTCATGTGACATAATAACATATACTAGGAATATATTTACTTCAAATTGATCTTATCGTTCTTCTACTTGCAGGAGGTTCAGTGAAACATGTGATCAGACTGAAGTTGATTCCTGGTGACTTTTCTTTAGATATGAAAGACTCGGCTGTGCTTGACAGCATCCTGAGACAGGTAACTAAACTTCACATTGTAATAACACAACCGTGTGCATGTGATCACGTACTGTGTGCTCTCACTGGGTTTTTTTTTACGTCTGAAGCTCACATTTGTGAAAACCCACTACGAGATGCTGTTGTGTCACTTTTTATTTATTGTACAGGTGGAGAAAAAGCTGCAGGACGGTGTTTCTAAAGGCATCAAACTGAGCTGGAAGAAGCCTCCAGAGAAAGAAAAGAAACCAGAAACACTTTAGGCACATGAAAGGGAATGTGTCCCAAAAAAGTGTATTTTTGGCTTTTATTATATACGTCATTCTTACTACTTGTTTGACATTTGTGTGAAAAATATTTGACATTTTATCGTAAGTAACACAGCAGAGGATTAGTGCAACCTCAAAAATAAGAATTTTACATGAGGTTTGTGTTATAATTTTTTTTTAGTCAACTTAAAGGGGTCATATTGTGTAATTTTTCCCGCTCCTTTTTCCCCTAACATTTAGTTAAATATAATTGGGGTTTTATGTTAAACATCCTCACAGTCGCACAATTCAGTGATTGTACACGTAGAAACCTCCCTGGAAAGTCTGAAACAGCCTGTTTCAGACTTCTGTGACTTATGTCATGGAAGTCCTACTTGCTCTGTGAGACACGCCCACTGAAGTGGCTCCAGCTCCTTTCCATTGAAAGCAAAAGGACATGAAAATGTTTAATTTTTAGGATGCAACACTGGATTCTTTACGGAGTATTTTTTGGCTACAGACGATCTAATATCTGTTTTAACCCCAACTCTCTGGTGACCCCCTCTGGTGACCTGTATTACCGCGCTGAAAAGGTGTATCATATCAGATTGTTGGGGGAAACAAAGCTGGAACACGACTGAGGATGCTGTCATCAAATCATGGTCAATATATACATTTTAGAGATAAATACTGTCTATTATTTCTTTTAGAGGTGTTTCTTCGTGGCTGTATGTTACTTTTAACAGAATTCACGTAGATTTAAAACAGTTCATATGTAGTTTCTTAAAGAGTGACACATTTAATGGATGTAATGTCAATTTGCTGGATGAACATAAATGCGTTTGCATATAAAATATACCACATACATCAATTTGATGTGTTTTATGATGTTTGCATCATGCTCACTGACAGCGTACTCATAATTCCATGTGTTTTAGATTCTGGGCGGCAGTGTATTTTTTCCTAAATTAACAATCCAACATGAAGCTAAAAACAAATATCAAGAGCCTTTGAAGGAGAAGGTTGACTTCCAGCAAAATAGAAAGTCAGATGTAGTTATTTGGAACTGAATGCAATCTTTCTTTCCACTAAATAAATGTATATTAAACTGTTACTGAATATTCTGTGAGCATTCATCCAAATTAATGCTACTTTTCACATTTCATATATCTCTTATCAGTGTCAGTTTTAAGAGCAAAATATCTCATTTTAGGTTTTTTTTTTCAAATGCGTTTGTTCTTATTATTGCAGATGACTTTATCATGTGTAACCTGAGCTCGGTAAAGGCTTTCTGTCTTGGTGTACATTTTATGTAATTCTTTTCTTATTATAATTTATAATTATATTTAAATGAAAATATTAATTTAATCAAGAGAATAATGATAATCATCATCATAATAATAAGTCAGATAATAAAAAATAGATCATAACAAAAAACAGAGAATAATAAAAAATTCTATTGAACAAAACATTTTGTGCAATTTTTTTCTTA
>OMMV01039889.1:3274-14809 GCA_900302635.1 Chatrabus melanurus | reverse complement strand
TTTCCTTGCCAGAAAACCAACCAATTTAAATGAACTCTGCCAATTCTGCCAAGAACAGTGGTCAAATATCCAGCCAGAATTATACCAGAAGCTTGTTGATGGCTACCAAAAGAGCCTGGTCGAGGTGCAGCTTGCTAAGGGACATTTAACCAAATATTAGTGGGGGTGTATGTGTATATTTGAGCCTGTATGTATAATTTTGACCCTGTGTGGATTAGAGAAAATCCAAAATAAATTCAAACCTGTGCACCCAATTCTTGTTTTTTGAAGTCATTAATGATGTATGCTGTACAATCATTCCACCCTGGCAAAAGAACAGTTCAAAGAAATCATTAACATCCTAAAATGATGGTGACATTAATGCACATGAGTGTATGTAAACTTCTGTCCGCAACTGAGTTTATAGGAGGCTGGTAAATACAGGTCCTTACCTGTATTTACCAGCCTCCTATAAACTAGCTAAAGCTAACCCTCACCATTTCATAACAAGATACTGTCCAGTGCAGAATCTTTTTCTCGGCGCTAACTAAGTCCCGCCCACTTTCACACTGCCCATTCACATCAGTGCTTACATGAAGGTTTGAGTAAATTCTCGCCTGACTTGGAAGTGCAACATCATGGATGTTAAACACTGATTTAAATGTTTTAAAAAAAAAAATTAATGCTCTTAAAGACAACTTGGTAACGTATGATAGTTTAAATCTTCACACTTCTGAAACCAAGTTGGCGCACCTCAGCAACGTGTGTCAGCAGGAATGAGCGAGGACAAAAAGAAATGGGTGGCAGAGCCAGAGGGAGGACAAAGCGGAGCGGTGAGGGAGGAAAAATGGAGGAGTAGATGGAGTCTGCCTCATTGGAAAATGGATCGGTGACAAAACGCTGCAGCTTGGAGCTAAGATTAGGATTCCATCTGTCTTGAATGAAATATTCAAATATACGCTGGTGAGAGGAGTCATATTGCTAAAACGATGGATGTGGAGAAAATGTGAAACAGTGACAGACTCTTTTCATCCAGCAGGGACAGCGCTCACCCAGACTGTTATCTGGCTTGTAGTCGTCGAACTCGTACTCTCCCGAGGCAAATGGGCTGAAGGAAGAAATTGTTGTGTCCCCTCCTGTATCTTACTGTCATAGAAGATACAGTAGATCTGTCGGCGTTTAACGTAGTGATTTGAGCTCGTAACGTCTCAAAATTCTGAGCAGAAACTGTGCATTAGCTCCATGAATTTGTAGGTGTAGTCTTCGAAAGAGATCTACTATTCCATACCTGTACGAGGAAACCTGACAGCAGTGTACCATGATTTGAACCGTATTGTGATGGTAAAACTGTGATTTATACAGAACCGTGAGGGAGGTATAGCTTTACACCCTTAATGGTTACATTACCTTCTTTGTCAGCAATTTCCTCAACTTTAGAGGGTGATGCAAGTTCACTTTCACAGTCACTTTCACGCCCCTCGTTTGATCCTCTCACAGAGTTTTCTTCACCACCAGTAGCCCAAATAACACTTGGTGGTCAGAAAAGGGCGCGCACTTTGACATTTAAACCAAAAACTGCCAACTTATTGGCTGTTCTCACATTCATTTCTGCTGTGTATTAGGTTGTTAGATCTATGAGTCGTCGAACTCATACTCTCCCGAAGCAAATGGGCTGAAGGTAGAAATTGTTGTGTCCCCTCCTGTATCTTACTGTCAAAGAGAATACAGTAGATCTGTCAGTGTTTGGCGTAGTGATTTGAGCTCGTACCATTTCAAGATTCTGAGCAGAAACTGTGCATCAGCTCCTTGAATTTGTAGGCAGTAAGGTGTTAACATCACTTTGTAGGCGTAGTCTTCGAAAGAGGTCTACCGTAATTCCATCATTTGCCGCACTGATTTAAATTCACGCCTGGTAGATCAGTACATTTGCAGTTCAACTTATGGTTCAGTATGATGGTGATGTAAAGAGGAAAAGAGATGGGGATACAGTGAATAATGTGTACCCTTGTGGTTGATTTCAATATGTGTAGAAGATTTTCATCGACACCATTTGTCTCCATAGAATAACATAAAATGCCACACCCATAGTCCTGCAGGTTTTTAATGGATTCCCAAGCTAATAGATTCGGAGTTTGGCTCTGCTACCCCTGATCAACAGAGCTTAAATGATGATTGGCATAATGGGGGACTTGAGATTACAAATTAAGTTGATTTAATGACCGCTCACACTAAAGCATTGGTCACAACCGGCCATAAGGGCTCCTACGGCCTGTTTGCGTCCAAATTTTGTGCAGAATCTCAGGTGCCACGCACGTTCTTGTTGCGGTATTTCGAGGTCGCCGACAGCGCGTAAGCGCGTACGGAGGATGTTGGACATGTCCAACAAATTCTACGAATTCTCAGCAAACAGCGAGGCCGCAAGTGTAACTTGCTCCCCACACAAGGAGTTCGCAAGGAGCCGTCAGTACGTCATCACGAGCGTGTGACGTACCTTCGCCGTGCGTTCCATTCTCTTCGTAAGTGGTGAGTGCGTGCCACGTACGCATGTAGCAAGACCAACTCAAGAAGTGAATACGTTCTCCACGGCAATTGCACGTTGCAAATAGCGTCCCTGCTTGAAAGGACATCTCACGTGGCCCCTGTCGTGTTGTGCTCTTATTTTGAAGGGCACTCGGGCAATGAGTGGCCTTCATAATAAGAGCACATTTCAGAATGTAGATTCCACCACAGCCACTGCAACTCGCAAGGCACACTTATGCCTTTCTGCCGAAGCCCTCCTCTACGACTTCCATGGCACCCACAATTCCCAGCGGACATACGATCCCACAATTCGTGCATCCAGTTGGGGCCACTGCTTTAAGAGGCATGTAAATCCAATTTTACTATTGAAATAGGTTTTTCATTAATTGATCAATTTGTAAAAGTCGTAGGTGAACTGCAACAATTCTGGCCTCCAACGCATCAGTTGGACTTCTGCATGTTTGGTTTCCTCAACTCTGTCCTATGGACCTGTGCACACGTAGCCTTTTGCATGCTTTAACATGATTTACAAGTGACCTTCAAACAGAAGCCAAAGAGCCCAAAACAAATAAGGACAACTTAAATGTCAGGACCGTTACGGGAGATGGGATGTCATTAGGAAACACATCGTAGCAGATCCACCTTGATTTGAGAGAATAAAACGGTGAACTTCATTACAAAGCAATCAGATGAGATGCATCCACTCATTTAAAAACAAACAAACAAACAAAACAAAAAAACGTCTGTCAGAAAATGCTTTGGCGATACTTTAAATGTCAATGTCATGACTTTTAGGTTCTGGAAGGTTTTCGTATGGATTTCACTGGTGTTTATTATGAAGATTATCTTCTTGAAAGTGCGTTTGTAGTGTGACGCTTCTGTGGACACATTAATGTGCCGACAGCTTCTTTTCGATATTCCAGAAAATAAGCATGAATTTGGATTCATGCCGAAGATTTAAATTATATTACAATAATACTTATAATTAAGGTGTGTTAAATTGTGCGATATGAAGATTGGAAGGTGCTGCACCACACTGCACCCTTCAAAGCCGTTGCTGTTCAAAACACTCCTGCTGTAAAACTCTCTCGTCACGCGGTTATGAATTCCTCTGCGTGCACAGGCTGACGTTTTCATAATGGCCTTTGAATGAGTCGATAGCCGCTAAAGTTGGAGGATCTCCTGTCAACAGTGCGTACAAACGCAAATGTGCATAAACTCTGCGTGCAAACATTTCATACGGTAACGGTTAAGGCAGCCACTCACTACACGATGATGCGATATGAATGTGCGTTTTGCCACGATTGCACAGAAATGCAAGAAATGCAACTGTTATGAGCGTGCGTTTTGGTGAGATGAGACCACAGCACAGCATTTGGAGCATGTTCAAAACCATTCTATTTATTAATCCAATTAGCTCAACCAATAATCTGCATCACTTTTTAACAAAATTGGAGCAACTTTAATTTTTGAACCCTGTACAAACTGAAACTGACCTTTGTCACCATTTTCACTGTTTTTACCCCATAACTCCATAACATTCAGTCACAGATAGTCCAAACTATACCTTTTTGGAATCTTTATGATCAGGCAAATAATATGGTATATTTTTCAATGTGATTGGAGGATTTTTAAATTTTAACTCCTTTGTAATCCTTCATTGACCTCTCATGGTCCTCAGAGGCCAAATCCAACTTGCCTCCACATTTGAAAATAATTGTGGTAGAAATTTCATGCTTGTATCATAAAATTCACAGTTGTTATGGTTATCCACTGTACTAAAAATCTAGTCTGTGCTCACGAAATGTATTTCTGTTCGTTGTTATCCACATAAACACCCAATGATATGTCTCGCACAGGTGTGTTATTTTCTATCTCAAGTCTCGCTCAAGTCTAGCGCGCTTGGCAATTTGGCACAGACACATGAACTAATCAAACGTGGGAAATAATTGTACGTTTTGCACACACAGTAGGGTTTTTTATTTTATTTTATTTCTCTCACGACGGAGCTCTGCATCAGCCACAGACGGGAGACACTGTGCAGAGCTGCGCATAGTGCGCAGGTCCTGCTCGTGCTGACACAAGCGCACACCATAATGTGTGTGCTGTGTTCTGCGGTGCTTCTGAAATTTCTGCATTGTGTTGAAAAAGCACGAGCGCATCGTATCATCGCGTAGAGAGCGGCCGGCTGTATGGTTAGATATCGTCTTCCACGTATTCATAATCCCTCACTTGTCTCCGTACAGACATCAGGTGGTGCCATAGAATTATGGCACTCTGAGAAATGAAACACATCTGACTGTAAGGGATTTGGGTACAAAAAAAAAAAAAGGAGCCGTTCACATTATGAGCCGTTTAAGAATTCCTGACACTATCACTGCCGCGAGATACTAACTATGGAGAGTAACTGTCTGAAAATAGTTTGACAGCAATGTGAGGTTTAAACTAGATGAACACACAAATGGCAAAACTAAATGCAGCTAACAAATTGGAAGAAAAGTTGTTTTTATGAATTTCACTTTTCTTATTAGTGTTGTTTGGAAATTAGCTTTTTTCCCATTCCCAGTTGGTAAAAGCAATTACTCCAATCTGCAGCAATGGATCACATATAGTCGAATTATGTCAAGGTGAACAATTATCATTTTCAGATGAATAAATTAGAAGAATGTAATTAACAGCCCCTATTGAGTAGATGCCAGCCCAAACTCTGGCATTTCCGAGGGGGAGATTTAATCATGGCTCGGGGGTTTGAGAGACCATCGCTTTCATTGGTTGTGACAACTGCAGGCATGCGAGGAGGAGGAGAAGGAGGCGGCGGCGGCGGTCTGTAGGAGCAGAGGAAGTTAGGCAGCGGAGCTGCAACTCTGTCAAACCGCTGCGTCCTAAAATAACCCAGACAGCAATCACTCACATTTGTCCTGACCAAGGTGAGATAAAGCGATGCCAGAGTCTGATTTGACGAGAGTGTAAGACAGGAATGTGGACTTCCATTACAACTTGTATCACCTGTGAGATGGAGGATTCAGATAAGAAGGCTGCAGCCTCTTTGTGTTGGTTTCCTAGAACTTTAAATGTGGCATTAGGAAGGTTTTTGTTTGTTTGTTTGTTCACACCTTATTCCATATCAGATTAGATTACACATAGTTTTATTTATATAGCCTAAAATCATGGAACATCTCAGTGGGCTTTACATTGTCAACAACATAAGATGCCCTGACAGCACACAGAATAAAATGGATCCTACTGAACACAATTCTTCAATGCAAAACAAAGCCAATACACAATATTGGCCTGAATATAAGACGTGCCTGATTATAAGACGCGCCCCTTTTTAAGCCCACTGATGAAAGTTCCGGGCTAAGCCCACCAACGAAAGGCGCGTGGTTGTTGTTTTCGCCTCCGTGTCTGTCTGTCCATTAACAAATACCTGAAGAACGCCTTGGCGGATTTCAACCAAATTTGGCACATAAGTTGCCTTTCACCCAAGGATGAACCCATTAACTTTTGAACAGCCAGGGTCAGAGCATTATGAAATGGCGAAGCTTTGCATTTTTCGCCCAATGCAAATGGTTAGGAAAAGCACATTCAAAGGCCTGTAACGCCAGAAATAGGGCAGATAGACTCGTGGTTACTATTGAACATTAATAGGAAGTCATATATGGGCTTTCAAAAGACACAATTATAAATTACCTTGAGTGACCCTGAATGTCCAAGTCAAGGTCAAGCAAGCTTGAATCACTCATTGTGGCAAAACCGTGGGCTTGCACATCCTGAGATAGTATCACATAGAAAAGTTATTTGCCCTCGGCGGGCTTTGCACTCTCTGAGTGCCTTTCTAGTTTTTGCCTGCATCTGTCTGTCTGTCTGTTAACAAAATATCTCAAGATCACCTTGGCGGATTTCCACCAAATTTGGCACACAAGTTGCCTTTCACCCAAGAATGAACCCATTCGGGCCAATACGGTAAGTTTCATAAAATAAACTGCTGATCTTTCAAGCTATATACAGTGTGTCAGATTTAGGGGTGTTTAATAGCAGAAATGGAATACAGCATTCATAATCACCTGTTTATTAGTGTATAATTACCGGCAACAAAGAAGTGATGTGTTATCATAAATTTATAATGAGCCCTTCATATGCTCCCTCTTGGAGGCACCGCCATGTTGATACAGTATCCCAAAAGGGACATACTTACTCTGCCTTCTGCATTTTGCAGCATGGCCGAAAGACTGAAGAAAAAGAAGAGAAATCAGTGGTTGCTCCCCTATACACTGTCGACTGGTTGCTAGTGCAGGCTAACAAGTTTGAGAACCCTCATATTTGTGAAATGGAGGATCATACATACTGCTTATTACAAAAAAAGGCAAAGGAGCGTGAATCCCCATTCGCCAAAGAAGCAAAAACGTGATCAGTGATGGCATAATGCAATATGTAACCTCACCACTAGATGACACTAAATCCTACACACTGTAGCTTTAATGTCATCAGACGCAGATGAAGGTCGTTCTTCAAAAGCTGACTTTCAGTCTGCAGGCTGAAGCAAAGTGTCATCAGCAAACAGTCCTCATCCAACATCTGCATCAATGTTGGTTTTTTTAGCATTTACTTTACGCGAAATTTAGGAATTATTTAATGCAATACTTTTAATGAGTGATATTGTTTCGTCAAGTGTTACTTGTTATCATTAGTCGCTACATGATACCGTTTCTGAAGCAAACCGAGCCAATGAATCAGAAGTGCTTGGTAGTAATGTTGATTGAAACAAAGCGTGTCGATTTCTTTTCACCGGGCGACCGGTTTGAGTGCAAAATACCCTGAGTAGATGCTGCAACTTCATTTCAATGAGCGAAATTTGAAAACACCTGAAAATTTTAGACACGGGGAATACAGTTATAAATTCGTTTGCAGTACTTGAATAAGGACAGAGGAGAAACAAGAAGGCCTCAGACAGATTCCTGCTCGCAGGGATAGTTTGTCCTTGGAGAAAATGCAGCGTACATTACAATGTGGAAACAAGACGAGAAATGAGAAAAAAACAGGGCTAAAAGTATCTCAGCAGTCCCCAAACACCCCCGCCCCCCAGGCCCAGTGGAACACTCACTGCCTGCGATCATAAATCCAGATCTGAGCTCTGCAGTATATTGTCACTGTATGCCTCCAACTTCCAGACGATTCCTCTTTGTCTGCTCCTCCTTTTTTCCATTTTTTTCCCCCACCTGCATTGTACCTGTTGGAGCGAGCAAACCATCAGCAAGAAAGGAGGGAGGGGAGCCACCAGGAGGCCAAGTCACCCCCAACTCAAAGGATGTTGATCACTTGTGTCTTATCGCAGGCAGAGCCAGGCCACCCCTTGTGAATTAAAGGAGAAATAGTATCTCGATTCCTCATTTTTCACCTCCCAGAGATGTTCGGTTTCTCCCTTTCTTCCGGCTCCTGTGCCAGAGAGATAATCCGGGGACTGTTGCAGGCAGTAGAATCCATCTTTCTCAGGATGTTGGACCGTGAGTCCTTGGCTCCTCTGAGGTCATCGGTGCCCAGGCTAAACTGAAGTGCACCCAAAAACAACCCCTTTTTGTGGTTTATACCTTTGCTTTGTTTTATGCCAAATGTCAGGCTCTTCCACAATAAGGAGTGAATAATTCCTGGCTTTCAATAATAGAATTGAAAGAATCGTTTGGTCTGCATCTGTTCAGCTTTTTCCAAAAGTGGGTTTTCACTTTTAAAAAGAATTTTACCTTAATTTCTTATTAAACGACAGCGTTATTAGTTTAGATTCCATCTTTTTGTTTCCAGAGAAAGGTTAACAAATATACTTTTTATACCCCCTGCAAACAAAAATTTGGGGGGTATGTAGGAATCACCCTGTCTGTCCATCTGTCTACGGGTCTTGTAAGCACAAAACTGTTTGATCAACTGCAATGAAACTTCACACAGCGGGTGCACACATGAAGATGTGTATGAAGGGACGCCCCCATACGTGCAGCGAAAGTTATGCAAGATGTTAGCGCGAATGTCTGTATGGCTGCAATATATTTAGCCTTTTTGTCGCGTGCGTCGCAAACCTCTCGCCACTACAGGCAACAATTTTGCAGCCTTTTTGGCCATTATAAGACTGCGACGCGGCTCTTGCGTGCTAAGAGCAACAGCTTTGATACAGATTTGCTACTATTTCCACGTCACAGCACTCGCACATTTTAAACGTTTAAAATTTCCCGCATGCAATTGTCGACAACTTGCGACCATTGTGCAAAGCCCATGACTGTCCCGAGGCTTTTTTGCACTTGCATTTGAGAGATGGGGGTGGACTGGTTGTCTGCCTGGGTGGTTGCCATCCAGGGCCCAGGGCCATTCCATGGTGTGGTGGATGCAGTGACGCACGACATCAGCGGATTCTCCCAGACTTGACTTTATTAAGCACTGTAATGTGTTCAAGCAATGGATACAAGAAGACCAATGAGCCATATATGCTGTATATTCTGTGTGGTTTTCACAAAAGCTCGCTGCTGTTTTGTACAGCATATGCTGTTTCATTCCTTCAGTCATTTCACTTCTTGCATACTCTATATGGATAATTAAGAGACAGCATGTAGTTTCACATCACACTTCTTGTGTTGCAGGATTTGCACGCGGACGCACCGTCTCTTTGCACGGTGTTGTACTTTTGACCTGTTTTCCTGAGTTTGAAAAGTGTAACGTGGTGATTATGATAAGGTATGATGCGGTGCAAAGCACTGATTTGGCTCGATATTGCCGTGTGCCCGCCTGGCTAAGCCTCGTCCTCTGACAGCAAATAAAGTCAGACATTGCAGAATCCTGGATATCAGCACCTATGAAGCACACGAACACTGCCAGTATTGTGTGGGCGAAGTGAAGTAGATAAACAGCTCCAAAAGGATATTTTCTTCTGAGATTTCCCCGCTTCACAAAGAGGTGACACACTTTCTTTGTGAGGGGAATATTGGTGCGACTTGACGGGAGTTTTAAAGATTTATAAAACAGCCACCGCTCCGTGTGTTCTCGCATGTGTACGCTTATGTGGCGGGATTCATGCGTGAGGAACGTGCCGAAGAAATCTTCCTCGCTCAGTCGAGAGACGCGCACCTGCAGAGGCTCAAACATGCAGGTACACAATGTGAAAATGCAGAAAATGTGTATGCATGCGCTTTCCCACTTTCTATGCTTGGCTTCAGATGACTGCTTCCACTAATTGGCCAGCAGACCTTGCTTGCTGAATGGCATATGTTTCTTCCACTAATGACCCTCCTGTAGGAGAAGAGACACTGCCATCTGACCTGTCAATATGCCAGAATCCCTCCTCTTTGCAACTCTTTGATCCAACAGTTTGTCGTCCAAATACTGCCAGCACGTTGGGGGAAAAAATTGAAGGTAGGAAAATGACAGGATGCCTATACAATCAAGTTTTCAAGCAGTTCTTATTTACTGTGCAAAAAGACATTCTGGCTAACAGAGCACAGGGGTACATTACGAAAAAGATTGTAGAATGCGTCTTCACTGAGGAAAGGAGCTCTAAATGAAGATATTCTTGGTGAGAGCTCAGGGACGACGCTCCCCGCTGTGATTTAAATGTTAAGTGGGGATACATTACTTCTGGTCAAGACACATAACAGCCAATTGGCCAAAGAATAAGACAGACGAGTGAGAGAATAAAGCTCTTTAGGATCTGAAGGGTTTCCATATTTCAGTTTTCAGCCTGGCTCAAAGACGAGAAAGGCCAGCTCTTTAATTGATGTTCCTGATTCTTGAAGATTGTTCCATTAGGGCAGTCAAAGACACTTCATAAGATTAGCCTGGCCTGAAAAGACGGCGAATTTCTTGAGGAATAATAATGTAGAGTGCTGAAAACGAGAGGAACTTTTAAACTAACCATTAGGGTGCAAATCCTTATTTCAAAGGCTACTTGCATAAAGGCATTGAGATTGGCTGAATGGCCATGAGTACCACAGAGTACTATACTGTTTGTACTTCTTAATGATTGATGTACATGAAGTCTGAGACATATTCAGTGACTTGGAAGTGTCTGTGTATCCATCCCCTGATTTATATGCAACGCGTGTGGGGACTATGGATGCACAGAAGAGCAGTTGGATAGTGTTGTGGCCGAATTACCATCTTTAGAACAACAGATCGAGGGTTCGAATCCCAGTCAGGACATACATCCAGTAAGGGTCCCCAGGCTAATACCCAAGCAGACCTCGGAACATGAGCGTGAGACACATAAGTAAAGCCATACCGGCTCGGACATCAACTGGATTAACAAGATCCGTGTCAGATGTTGTGGAACCAGGACATACTGATGAGAAAACTTTATATATCTTCCCCACAGAGCGTAATAAGAGTGTCTGTATTTCGTGATCGTATTCTCTGGCAGACAAGCTGACACACTTACCAATCTGAGGACATGGTTGTCATGTTCCTGAGTGTGTCTTGTGATTGACAGCCTGATAATAAAAAGCATATAGTTCATATTGTCATTGTACCATGTAATCGTCTTTTGCTGTTATCTGTGAAGCACTGATGGGGTTATTGGAAGTACGCTATTACAAGAACCTTGTGATGCTTTTCTTCTGTGTATCCCAACATCCCTCGTGTTTGCTATTCGCTGCAATTTAATTATTTATTTTCATATTTACTTATTTATTTCCGCAAGTTTTTAATTTCAGACCTTGCATCACATTGCAGGCATCAAAAAAATAACCTGAGCATTCATCATCTTTCAATTTAGACCCTTGAGATTCACCCTCCAAGATGCACTAATAATACCCCAGTAGGGAGATAGATATTTGCATTTTGATTAGTGGAGTCCAATGCTCGCGTCTCTCTCTCGCTTCCGATTCCACCTGGCGAAGCTGGAGACAGCCTAACCGCAACTTCACAGATTGAAACTATACAATTAAGTAATGACTCAAGTGGCAATAGGGGTTCTGCTGTGCAGACGTGTCTGAAAGCCATATCTGATGATTGCTTTGGACTGTTGTTTCCCCGACTGTTTGGTGACAAGAGAGCCATCTAGTTTTG